>CAUYON010205541.1:0-30250 GCA_963573935.1 Arctocebus calabarensis | reverse complement strand
TAGTTGTGATCTATTCTTCATATGAAAGTAAGAGTGATTATAAATTGGTTTCATAATAGTACTGAGTACATTGGATATTTTTTCTTTCATTCTTGAGATACTTTACTAAGTAGGATATGTTCCAGCTCCATCCATGTAAATGCAAAAGAGATAAAGTCTCCATCCCTTTTTAAGGCTGCATAATATTCCATGGTATACATACACCACAATTTATTAATCCATTCATGGATTGATGGGCACTTGAGCTTCTTCCATGACTTGGCTATTATGAATTGAGCTGAAATGAACATTGTGGTGCAAATGTCTTTGTTATAAAGTGATTTTTTGTCTTTTGAATATATACCTAGTACAGGAATTGCAGGATCAAAAGCAAGTTTTTAAAGGCCATCAATTAAATTATTTTCAAAAGAAGTTCAAAGCACAATAAGTATATTCTGTTTTTTTACTCTTTTTTGATCAACATAATTTAAGCATGCTTTGGAAGTTTAACTATAGGTTCAAGCATGCCAGGAAATTATAAAAGGTTGAAAGACACTGGTCTAGAGATAATGCTTCTGTATTTTGAAGAACTCCAAATCACAGTATTAGGAGTGATAGCAACAGCGGATGCAAGAACCCCCCAATTGAAAACTCTACTACCCTTACTTCCCTCCACTGCAGCCCCAGCAAAGAGACCGTGGGGCCCTGCTCTGACTTCCTTTTCCATCTAGGACAGCCTATGTAGAATGAGACCTGTCACTGTGGAGAATATTTTCAACCATTTGTTTCTTTTCATTTCTTTATTGTGATGTTCTTTGTAAACTTCCTGAGACTGATTGGTACCATTTATCTTGCTTTGATTTCACAGCACCATTATAATTGTGGTTGTTTTATTGGTTCTTTGCTGGTTAGATGAAATATAATTGTGCTCTTTGAAAAAAAATTATGAAGTTAGCCAGTTTTCAAAAGCTACTTAAGAACATAGGGATTATTAATATTACTAGTGGAAGAAAGTGACTCAACTGTGGTTCTAAGTATGAAGCAGAGCAATGGATGTTAATTTCATGGCGGCTAAAAGTTGCGCTTGATCTGAGCTGTGAGCTTCCCCAGAGAAGTGGTCACTCAGCAGCCACAGGACAAGTCTTGCTCGGCCACCTCTTGGCCCTAAGGGCTCAGGCAAGTTCTTTAACTCTTGGGTTCCCCTTTGATAAACGTGGAGCTGGCCTAAGTTCATCCTGGAAAGAGCATTGGCATCATTCGAATGTTTGTGTTCAATCTACACAGTGTTGAGTGTTAAAGAATTTATTTTGAATAGTTTTCAGCACTAAAAATTTTACAGGGAACACAAAATCTATGTTTCCAGCTCCTCTGCTCTGGAAAAAAATGTAAATCTTGCAATGTGTATTCTTATTCCCACCTGGCACTGGCTAATGGTGCCTACAGTGCTGTTCACTCCAGTTCATCAATGTCCCCACTACCCCCATGTGTCCCCAACACTGAGACAAAGTACCATTTGCCACTTGTGTTCAAATTTTGTGACTCTTTCTGCACAGGAATTAAGAAGCATTGAATGATTTATGGTACCCACCTTTCTATCCAAAATGAAATATTTGTTTCATCAAAAATGAGACATAGCATATTTTTATAGAAATGTGGAATGAGTTTAAGATAAAAGTAAAGAATATTTAACTTTTTATTTGAAATGCACTGACCTTTCCTCATGTGTGCTAATGTCGTGGCCCCTGATGGCATTTTAATTTCTGGCCTTCGGTCTGGAACAGGGGTCATCAAACTGTGACTCCCAGACCCAACTCAGCCCACCACCTGTTCCTGTAAAGTTTCACTGGGGCGTGGCCATGCTCACTTACTCATTGTCTGTGGCTGCTCTTACTAACCACGTAGCTGCAACAGAGACCAGGTCATTCTCAAAAACCAAAAATATTCATTACTTGGCTCTTTACAGAAAAAGTTTGCTCAGCTCAGCGCCTGTGGCTCAAGCTTTAAGGCGCCAGCCACGTACACCTGAGCTGGCAGGTTCGAATCCAGCCTGGGCCTGCCAGACCCCTGCAACCAAAAAATGGCCGGGCCTTGTGGCGGGTGCCTATAGTCCCAGCTACTTGGGAAGTGGAGGCAGGAGACTCGCTTGAACCCAGGGATTGGAGGTTGCTGTGAGCTGTGATGCCACAGCACTCTATCCAGGGTGATAGCTTGAGGCTCTGTCTCAAGAAAAGAGAAGAGAAGCGAGGAGGGGAGGAAATTTACTGACTTTCATTTTCGGCTAGGATACATAGAAAACTTGGAAGTCATCATTCCTGCCGTTATGACAAGAAAAAATACTGAACAAACTGAAAACCAATGACTTCTTGATCCATCAGAGGACTGAGGTCACAGGACAAACCACCACCTGAAAAGGAAAGACGGCCACTACAGGGAAGGGCAGCGAGGCCAGCTAATGGGGGAAGAAGCCTGCAGAGCACTGCTGGGAACATTATTGGAAATCTGATGCACAGCTGGAGGGTTAGATGCTCCTGGAAGCTGCTCACTCCCCTGGGTTTTACCTCTCGGAATTTCACCACATCCTCCCCTCAGAGCGAGCGCGAAAGTAAGGCTGTGAAATAACCCGAGCCTTCTCCATCCCAGAACCCTGCCCTCCACGGGGAACTACTTTCCTAGACCCTTGTCTGACCTGAGGAAGAGAAACGGCCGACTGTGGCCCCTGTAGCTTTCCTGCCTCACAGCAAGGGAAAAAGAAAAAGCTTGGAAAACCCACAAAGCACATCTGAAGCACGATCCAGAGACTCGGGTATACTATTCTAAAATTATAGCAAACTAACCTCCCCCACCATACCATCATCTACAGGACCCCAAATAATGGCTCTATGTTACAACAGAGGGCTGCAAAATGCAGGCTCCACGTAGAAAGGAGCTCCCAAGGAAACACAAAGGCAGCAGGACAGAAGATAACAAGACAAGGGACTAAAGTTTCTGTCACCTGCAGCTACATCAAACCAAAAAATACGGCCCAGAGTCACGTAGAACTCCACACTAAAAGCCGAGTTAGATTAGTTCCCAATAGCATCATTTGTGTACAGAGATGGGTGTAATGACTTATATTTCAAAAACACATTTTAAACTGGAAAGAACAAAATATTTTGCGATCAAATCATTAACAGCCATCCTGTTATCCATAGGCGTCCTTGTATATTTCAGCATTTCCTAAACCGAACTGCTAAGGAAAAATAGGAGATCTGCCTCAAAATGAACTCTTTGTGTCCAAATAAATTTTGGAAATGAGGCTCAGGTAAAGTTCAACAGATGTTTTGACTCCAGTGTCTCTCAGCACGTTTATTATGTTTTTGTGTATTATCCTCAGCAATAGATCTCTACTGCAAAGTATCTTTCCAATCAATTGACCATCATCGTTCATCTTCAAAGACACAACTTCTAAACTCACCCACACAGATATTCAACAGGACACAATTTAGTTATTTGTTTTCTTTGTTGGGAAATTTGAACAACTCCACATGTTAAGAAAGTTAAATGATAGAGCAGTTTTGGTTAACTTGGCCATAATGTTTGGCTTTTTATTATTTCTCTTCTTCTCTTTTTTAAATTTCGGGTTATTAATTCCAAAAGCTACTAGTGATTCATACCCAGTGTAATTCTCATGTTCTTTCCATGTAAAATGTTTGGAATAAATGGAATTGCTTTAGATTTTTAAGTCATTGTTATGTTTTTCCACATGGGTTTACAAAGAGTTAAACTATGCACACCATATGTGGAATTTTCAATGCCAGGAGAAAGAAGCAATTAAATAAAAGTGTTGTCATAAAATTTATACTGGACTGAGTTAGAACACCTGGTTAGTTATCAATTAATACCTTTTATTACGTTCTGCCTGGTTTTCTTTCTCCTTATGTGCAATGATACTTGGGCTAGGGTTATGATTTATAGCAAAGATGGCAATTAAGATTTATGCTTACAGGAAATGTTCTGCATCTCTGCTCTGTGTCAGGTAACAGACACAGGCGTCATTGTATATGCAACAGTCCCTCTAGTCACACAGTCAGGAGGGGCTAACACAGAATGAGGAGCACATTGTTTGGACCAAATTGTCAGGGAAGGGGGGGAAATGATATTGGAAAATGCCAACTAGGGAGCAGGAAGGGGCATAAACTGGAAGCATCTTATTGGAATCGGACTCCAGGAGGCCAGCACCGAGGGGCTGCCCTTTGTCCCCTTGCCCCCTTGCCCAAGGAAGGCTAGTCCCACAATAAGCAGAAGGTGCTGAGAGCATCAAGACAGCCTGGAGCTCTAGTCAGAACTCTGGTATCAGATGCTTCTGGTTAACAGTTCGAGAAGAGGTCAAGGTCCACGTGGGATTAATTTATACGAGGCTACAATGCTTCGTGGGGAGATGGACCGCTTTTAAGACCCATAAAATACTTCTTCTGAGGACCAGGATCTTTTAAAACAAAAGTGAGGCTGATGGCACAGACCAAATGAAGCTTGGAGGATTCTGTGCTGAGAAAGGGTACATTGAAATCTCTCATCTTCCCCATCAAGAACCAGATTCACAATATGCCATGAGAAAATATCCACTATTTACTGAAGCAAGAAAAAAATTGCCTGTATTTCTGGCATTCTGTTCAAGGGCATGAACCTCGAAGTGCTGTTCCAATGGTCACACAGCTCTCATTCCCACCTTCCCCATCTTGTGGACGCCTCTCCACCACAGGAGGTATCTGAAGCTGTGTGCTAACTTTGCCTCCTCTTCAAACTAGAGCAATAGAGCAAACTAAGAACCAGCCCCAGATCTCTGTAAAGGGCAGTCTTCCTGGCACCCTGGGCCTGGTGAGGCTCTGTCCCTATGAGTGTTTTATGACTTTATGTGCAATTCTGTAAGCATCTCTGAATGTGCATCTGCCCTGCATATCCATGAGTCTATGCTTTTGTGCACGGACAAGGAAGCACCAAAGGCTGTGTTTCTAATCTCCAGACCATGGTGGCAGGTACCCGGTCATGTGGTCCTATGTGTGTTTCATGGAAGATGAATACATAGGTTGTTAAAAAAATCAATCCCACGCATATTCAAATGAGCTTTGAAAAACATTGACTTAAAGTTGACAGCTCTCACTAGGACTTCGCAGGGTCTTTGATGTGCTCATTGCAAATCTTTTAAAGTTTGAGAATGCTGGGTGCATTTCTCCAAGTATGGCTCACTCTAGAGCCTTCTGTACAGAGAGCCAGTCCAATAGAAATACAGCAGCATATGCCATAAATGTGAGCCGCATATGTGATTTTAGGTTTTCAAAGAGTTGCACTAAAAATGTAAAAAGAAAAAAGTGAAATTAATTTCAAACTAGTACAGCAAAACTATTACCATTTCAATATGCAGCCTATAAAATATTAGTGAGAAAATGTACATTCTTTGTTGCACTATTTCTTTGAAATAAGGTGTGTATTTCACCCTCGAATCACAGCGATATTCCAGTGTTAACACACAGGCCGGTGGCCACCCACGGGACACTGGGGATCCTGGGATCACTGGCATCTGGGACACACAGATGGCACTCCTCCCGAGGTGGGCTTCATGAGACTGACTCGTCAGTAAATATTTGTTAAATGCCAGCTGTTTGCGAGGCAGTGTTGCACAAATAGCTTTGAACAACAGAATATGGCCCTGCCTTCCTGGGACTTCCACTCCAGTGAGGCTGGCAAGCGCTATGCCACACAGTTAGTCACGTGATAACCCTGGGTGCCACAAAGGCCACAGGGGAGAGAGCCGACTGCATCCCTCACAGAAAAACACTTAAACAGAGACGTGGGAGATAGTTTAGCTTTAGCCAAACAGTGCACAAACAGAAGAACATGGAAAGACCACTGTGGTTCAAGGAAATGAAGCCCGGGGCAAACTTGATATCCTGAGAGCAGAGCCTAGAAAGCACTGAGGGGCCGGCAGGAACACGCAGGTGTGTGGGGCCAGTGTTGGGTTTTATCTGATAATCAGTGGAAGCCTTTGAAGGTTTTATGCTAGAGAGTAACACATTCCAGTGTGTTTTTGTGAGAGATTAAGGGTGGCTACAAATTCTTTGCTATGCCCCTCATAGAGCACTGGAATCCAATTTCTCTCTCTTTGAATTCCAGCTGGCCTTAGTTACTTGCTTGATCAAGAAGATTTGATGGACGTGAGGTTCTGAGATCTCCAAGGTCAGGTCATATGAAGCCTAACAGTCTGGCCTTATACCCTGGTCTTTGGAAAAACTCTTTCTCTTACAGCCCTGAGACATTGTATGAGAAGTCTGCCTAAGACAGCACATGCTGAGACACCACGTAGAAAGGACACCTGGCAACTAGCTTGAGAGAGACGGATGCCAGCCCACAAATGATAATGTCCCTACAAGTGCTTACATCTGCCCTGCCCAGGGAGAAAGAGGCTCTGGCCATGGGTGCTGCTTGAGCTAAGGCACCAGGACGCAGGAGCAAAGGCCCCCCACTGAGCCCTGCCCTGAGCAGCTGTTATTTTCAGGGGATGTGTGTTACACAGCAATGGGTGACTAGGACAGTTCCGGTTACCTTTGGCTGAGTGAGCAGATAGACTGCAAAGGAACAAAGATACACGAAGAAAACAGTGGCAGAGCCACAACGTGGCAGTGGGTATGGGAGCAGTGAACAGAGTTAAGACACATGTATGAGCTCGAATTGAAAATCCCCCCTGGCTCGGGAGGAAGGGAGATGTGTTGTTTTGTTCGTTTTGCTTCTCCGCCTTCATTTTTCTTGACCGTGCTTGGGGATTAGGAGCAGGGGCTTTAATTCTCTTTCTTGTCATCTTTCCCATATGTTTTCAGGGGTGCTCAGAGTGTCCCTGGACACCTGGCCATAAGAATATACACAGACCTGGGGAAGCGCCTGTGGCTCAGTGGGTAGGGCACCAGACCCATATACCAAGGGTGGCGGGTTCAAACCCAGCCCCAGCCAAACTGCAACAAAAAAATAGCCGAGCATTGTGGCGGACGCCTGTAGTCCCAGCTACTCAGGAGGCTGAGGCAAGAGAATCACCTAAGCCCAGGAGTTGGAGGTTGCTGTGAGCTGTGACGCCATTGCACTCAACCAAGGGTGACAAAGGGAGACTCTGTCTCTCCAAAAAAAGACAAAAAAAAAAAAAATAAGAACACACAGATCCTGTAATTAATCATCTGTCATATAGAGGGATGAAAATCCCTGTCGGATCATCCTCAGAAAGGATATGTGGGTTATTTGAAAACTGCATATCGTGGTTGAGTGGCTTAAGAAATAAAAGGAATTTAGAAAAAAAGTAAAACAGGTACTTCATTGTAGCTAATTAAAAGCCACTAAAATGTCCTTTAATTAGCAACAATATTCCTCACGGCAAAGTGGTACAAGAGAAGTGAGTCCACCCAGCTGATGTCCCGTTAGGTGACTGTCCAGCATCTGTGCACCAAAGGAAAGCCACCTCCCGGCACCATTTAGGATGAGACAGTGTGATTCTCATGTCTGTCCCTCTATATCCTGTCTTTATATTCTTAATGCTTTAAGTTTTCTTTAATTGTGAAATCTAAGGCTAAATCAAACAAGAGATCTATCAGAAGTCTCTAAGAAAGGCTTTAGTTCTAGGCCTCAAAGAAGGCCACAGTTTTTTAATTCACCAGTGCCATGCAAATTAATTGCAATCATATTTTTTAAGAAAATTGCTGGAATAGAGATCCAGCTGTAAAACTTGTTCCAGCATGCAGTGCTGCTGAGAAGGGATGCTACAGCCCACTCTTCCACTCCTCGTTCGGGGGATCTGTAGCTATTATTTCTTCTTAGGAAGTGAAATTGGCTGCACCTGGGCACATTATTAGCTGCTCACCACAGGGAATCTCGTGCTGATGGGCTGTAATTTAGCAGAGAAGGGGGAGAAGGCAAGCCAATTAAAATGAAGCACATCACTCCGTGCCCATTTGCTGATTGTTTCTCAGAATTTATTATCTCGTATTTAACAAATAGGGGATAATTAGAAAAGGAATAAGCAGGAGATAATCAAAATTTAGGGATCAAATTATTTCCCCTGCACAAGAAGAAAAAGTCTCTCTGAGCCAGCAAAGTCAGTCCTGCCCAAGGACTTACTGGACGTTTGCTCCTGGTGAGGTTCCTGGGGGCTCACAGAGAAGGTGAGAGCTGCAAGGTCGGGGGCTCCCCGGATGCTCTCCTACCATCTGAGAGCTGGGAGCCCGGTGGGCAAGATAGTCGGACAGCAGGGCCCATAGTCGGGCCGTTTCACTCTGAGCTCTTGTGCTATTTTGAGGGGTTATTTTGCTTTCTAGAGATGGTGTGGGATACATTCCTTTGATGTGTAAGGAAAGCAGGGTGCCTCCGACCCCAGGATGCCATCCCTACTGAGCGCAGATGGGTGGAGCCCATGTTCCCTGGCACAGGTCTGAAATGGGACATGGACAAGGCCTGCATATGGATCCTGGGTCTAGGGATTTGTTAAAAAGAGAAACAAAATATTTTAATACATTTCAGTGAAAGTCACAGAGACAGAAATGGGATTCTCTGCCAACCCCTCAGATTCAGGCACGGCCTCCAGTGGAGTCTTCACAGACTCACTTTGTGAGAGGAATCTCTCTCTCTCTCTCTCTCTCTCTTCCCCTCCCTCTCTCTCTCTCTCTCTCTCTTCCCCTCCCTCTCTTTCTCTCTCTCTCTCTCACACACACACACACACACACACACACACACACACCAGTGCAAACAATGAAAGTTGCCTTGGTGGATATTTTTGAATTGCATTGTACAAGGCCCCAGTTCGTGGCTGCAAGGAGAAATAGCCAAATTTCTCCCCTATAGACAGAAAGGGATTCACAGAAAGGCTACTGGGGAAAGCAGAGCGTGACTGGGAAGTTTGGGGACTGAGGTCTACCGGAGGGCAGCTGGCTGCGGTGCGCGGGCCTCGTGTCCTCAGGGGCGCCTGCTGGCAGAAGTCACTGACCCTTCACCAGCCCCTGGGACTTAGCCCTTGCAACATTCTCTATGCTCCCAACTAATAAGGTTGGTTAGGACCCTGGGGGCCCAAAGCTTTTCTAGCCATCCGTATCGACAATGCAATTTATGGTGGTCACAGGTGGCCTTCTGGCAGAAGATGGCTATGCCACCGCACTCCAACCCAGAGCTCTGGATTCTGAGACTCGAGCAGCTTTGCCTGGTGTGAGACACTCGACTGAGCTCGCTGCAGTTCACTGCTCGAGGAATGAGCTGTCCGTTCAACTCCACGGGAGGACTGAGGAGGCTGCGGCTGCGTCCTGCCCAGAGGTGGCCGTCTGCAGTGCCTCCCCTCCGTGGCTCCCGCCTACTCCCTCACTGTACTAAACCGCAGCCCCGCGTGGGACTGTTAGTGAGTCACAGACCTTAAGGTGGTCATGGGACACCAGAAATAGACTCAAAGAGGGCCAGACAGACGCACGGACCCAACACAAGGAAAGGCAGAGGCAATTCCTGAGAGGGGTTGCCCCCCAGCTCCTACTCACACCAGCACAGGCCACAGGGGACCCCCGGGCTCCCAGGTCCCGTAGTGAAGGGCAGGCCTGCTCGACCGTGGCACCCGAGGCACTTTGGCTGGGTAATGCCTTGTTCTGGGGACATCCGGCACCTTGTAGGGTATTTATCAGCATCCCGGGTCTGCGAGCAGAAGATGCCCAGAGTTCCCTCCGGTGCTTAGTTGAAGGTGTGGCCGACACTGGCACGTGGCTTCTGGGGGAAAATGGTCCCTAGTTAAGGACCACTGCCTTAGAAGAACGGCAGGTGTCCACGTGGTAGTACAAGCACAGTGGGACAGAGAGTCGGCTGACTCAGCTTCCACAAGGTCTCCCCTCCCACTGAGCACCAGGGAAGGGTGATCTCACAGAGCAAGTGGAGGGGGAGCTGCCTGGTACTGAGCAGCCAAACACCAACCCCACCCCCTCACCCCACCCCCCCGTCCGCTGTGCAGCAAGTACAGGGAGGCCTCATGCAGCTGCCTTTGTCAGCAATCAGTCAAGAATAGGGGCTGGGAGGTGGCACACGCCTGGAGTCACAGCTACTCAGGAGGCTGAGGCAAGAGGGTCTCTTGAACCCAGACATTGGAGCCGCAGTGAGCTATGATTGCACCACTGTACTCCAGCCTCGGAGACCAAGGAAATGGAGGGGGCGGGGAGGTGGAGGGAGAGGAAGAAAAGACCTATAGGAAATGTTAGGTCTGCTTTCTAAAGGCAAATGTCTTTATTCTCATTCTAGCTCCTGAGTTAAGAGCTGTGTGGGGCTGATTAAAAATATGGAATTACACTGAGAAATCAAAGTGTCGTGTTTCAATAAACATCTCTGATAAGAAGAAAATTGCTAGTTAGTGCACACGAAATCAATCTTGATGCTTCTTAAAATGTATGCTCCCTTTTCCTAGAATTCAAACTAAGGATGAATAAATATATCTCAAAAAGTCACCTGATGAAATGTGCTGATGACACTCCATGGTCTCTGTCCTTGCAGAACTCACGCTTGGTGTGGCCTAAAAGAGGGCAGGTGCCGGCTGCTGCTGGAGTGGTGGCCCGCTGAGCGTGTGGCAGGGACTTCCTCACCGGACGGTCACACTGTCCTCCCCATCCCCTTGACCGCCGGGCAGGAGGAGTGGTGGCGCGTGAGGGAGCCACAGACGCAGCCCTGAGCATCTGGCTCACTCTGCCTACAAGTGTCCGCACATTTGTGCCATCAAATCTAATTTACTACTTCACTCAATAAATTCTTGCTGATTTAACCTGAATATTTCCAGTGACTGAATTACGTTCAGCTAAGAACTTCTCTTCAGGTTCACAAACTCAAAACAATCAATATTTGGAGGTAATATTTGTTAAACAAAATGTAATTCACTGTATCATTATATAGTACATATTTCTCCATTTTGTTTATGACTATAAAATAAAATATTCTATCTATTAAATTATTCTAATATACAATGCAATTAATTCCTCAAAAAGAAAGGGAATTAGGTCCCCTTGGCATAACTTATTCTTAGTGAACCCTCTGTGGCTTTTGTCATTACTTTACTTAACATCTACTCATAAATATTCTGCAAAATATTATAGTAGTTTGTATTTCTAGCACATCCATAGGCATTGTAAATATGTAGATCTACATTTTCTAGGCTTAACTCATTCATTTTCAAAAGATAAAATTTGAAATTGAAAGCTATTATAAGAGCCCAATCAAAAGATTTGAACATGTATATCAATAAAATAGAAACACCAATAGCAAATAAGCTCATTTAAAAATCTCAACATACTAATCACGAAGGGAACACCATTTAAGTCATATGAGACAACACTGTGACATCTTATAGAATGGCAGGAAAGAAGTAAGGGGGAAGAAAGAAACAGAGAGAGGAAGGGGGGGGGAAATGGAGAAGGCAAAGGGGGGGAGGAGGGGAAAAGCAAACGAGAGAAAAAGAGAAACAGAACATGCTAAATGCTCATGAGGTCTGGAGCAACTGGAATGCTCATGAACTGCTGGTCGAAATTCAAAATGGATTAGTCACTTGGGAAAGCAAGTTGACGGTTTAATAAAGTGAACCGTTTACTTGTCATACAACTCAACAGGAATATTCTCTGTTCACATGAAAACTTGTAAATGAAAGTTCATAATGGCCCATTCATGATCTTCCGTAACTAAAAAAACCTGACAACCTCATCCTGCACAGGAAAGGAAATAAGCTTCTTTTCTACAGGAGGGGACACTGCCCTTGGGGCCTACACAGGAGGGCACGCTCCCCTCACCGAGCACACTGCTGAAGACCCCCCAGCACATGCTGGTACACGCAACAACACGGATGCATCTCCAAGGCCTGGTAAGTGAGAGAAGCCGACCAAAAGGGCGCACAGCCACAATTCCATTTACATGACATTCTGGAAAAGGAGGACCACAGAGGCGGAAACCGCAACAGTGGCTGTGAGAGTCTGGAGCTGGGGGGTGGGGTGCTGACTAGAAAGGGCTCCAGGAAAGCCTGAGCCTGCGCTCGAATGGGGGTGTCCTCCTTCTGATCGCCACGGTGGCATATGACTGAGTATGGCCTAGGAGGCCATGGAGCCAGGGATTTCCGGCTGAGCTCACAGACAGTGATGTGGGATGGTGTCCCCAGGCCAGGCAGCCTCTTGCACGTCCTCATCAACGTTTCTACCTTTGGGGTGCATGGGGGGGTGAGATTTCATTCTGGTCACCAAGGAAAACAGCAAGATAATAGCAAGATAATGAACATTTTAGGAAAGTATAAAATTCCAGTGCTGTGAGTGGAGGAGGCTTGAGGATCACGGTTCAATGCTCCAGTGCACAAAGCTATGTTCCCTGGGGGTCCTTTCCACCAGGAGCCCGAGGAGGGCTGCGGGTGCCCTCTGGTCAGTGTGCTGACCAGGATGGAACAGGGCCTGGAGAGGAAGGCGTCTGCTCAAAGTCACCCAGAGCTTTCAGAGTGTCACTCCACCAGCACCCAGGTGGCCCAATTCACCTCCATCCATCTCCATTTTGCATCAAGGATGTTTGGTAAATGTATTTGGAGGTCAAGTCCAGAGATGGCCTGGAGGCCAAATCCAAGTGAGCAGTTAGGAATTTCTCTTACAGGGAGTCCAGTGCACAAAGGACTGAACCAGGAGGAAGGGACGACGGGCACCGAACAAAGTCAAGGGTCAGAGACAAAAAAAAAAGAAAGGAGAGACAGAGTGAGAGGGAGAAAACCACTTCCTCGGATCAGTTACTGATTTTACCTGCAGAAAAATCTCTACAAAAGCCGAGCGATTTTTAAATGCTACATGGATAGGTTGCTTATTTCAGGCCGCATTTCCTTTGTGTACACCCAAAATACTGTCCAGCCCACAGTTGTCACTTCCTCCTCTTTTCCTGCTCCTCGTCCTTCACCTGTACCCTAAAGTCAGTGCACTTTCCTAACTTTAAGGCCAAAAAGAAAAGGACTTGAGTGTGACCCGCTGTCAGAGGTGTGCAAAGATGCGTCTGTGCTTCCACCACGCAACGGCCGGATGCTCCAGGTTCTAGGCCTCCGCTGCCTCGGAGCGGTCATACAAGTCCGGAGTGGTCGCTCTAGACACGCCGACTCTGCCCCCTGGCAGAGGGTTAACTGAGTCCCAAACCCACCCTTCCTGCCCCACGGACAAGCCTGTCACCTCCCCATGCCTACCCACTCCTCCAGGACTGAGGAGAGCTGCTCTCTGGATTCTCTTCCAACTGGTTATCACCTGTTCCAGCTTCCTCACTGAATGAGTTAGATGAAATCGTGAACACACATTCATTTTTATATCTGCATGAGTTATCTTTTAACAGAAAGGTCTTTGCCAGGGCCCCTCCCTAACACGGACGCTGGAGTCCAGCTTGGGGACTGGATTCGGTAGTCCCGTGTAACCCCTACCTGGCCCCAATCAGGCCCCTCTGGGCTTGAGACTCACCTTGGACCAAGCCCAGCTCTGTCTCCCTGGTAGTGCTCTCCAAAGAGCTGGCTCAGAGCCTGCTGTCAGGGAGTATTCGTTTAGAATTAAAAGCACTTAAGACTGCTTGGTATGTATGTACCCTGTACAGCAGAAACAAATCAACACTAAAGATTCTAATGCACTCACTCCTGCCATACAATTGGACCTAATAAAGAAACACCATGTTAGCTATCCTTACATACATGAAGTATCGTTAGCACTTTCCTGGAAGCTGGTGGCACCCACAAATTTAGCCAACTAAATAATTAATCGATGTAAAGTGACTCCTGTCCAACAGAACGGATGTGAAATGCACCTGCTGGCTGTCCCAAATGCCCATGTCTGTGAAATCCATCATCTTTGGAGAAGGAAATCTGAAGTAGGACCCTGGCTGACTCTTTCCTCAGAGTTCACCTAAACTATTTTGAAACTATTCACACACAAAAAAGCACATTAAAAACAATTTTCATACCAGAGGTTAAGTGGCAGAAATCTTTATAGAGCACAGTCCCTTTGTTTTCTATGCTATTTCCTGAGTGCAGTGAACTTATTAAGCACTTTGATGTAGCAAAAATTGTGATGTGCATATGTACAAATGATCCAAACACAGCAAAAAGCAGCTAAAAAAAAAATCAATGAAGCAGCTTTTTAACAAATGCATTCAGAACTGGATCAAAGAGAGAGCCTGGCAGCTACATGCTACTGATCTAACACTCATCACATTTTCATTTCACGGAAACATCTTTTGCAACAGAAAGGTGAGGTCTATGTGTAATGAGCTTCTTCTAAGGCAGGAGGAAAGCTTCTTTTCAAATAGGAACTAAACAAACATGAGCCTTTGTGAGTCTCTGCACACAAAGGGGTTCTAAGGACCTCACCTCTGGAAGAAAGGCCTCAGAGATTCAAAGCCAAGCTTTTCCATAATTTTTCAGTCTTCTTCACTTGTCTTCCCCACAACAGACTTTAATATGTAAATACATGGTTAGGAGAAAACATTTGCCTAGGGATAGGGGTATTTTTGTTTTGTTTTTGTTTTTTAAAGTATAGTCAAACACTGGTCAAACCGATGCCACAAAGCGTTTCCTGTGTCTGATCTGGTAATGATGTTCACCGCTGATTTCACAGCCCAAGGGATGGGATCCTCTCAAAACTTCTCAGGCACAGGTTTTTCAAATGATTGCTGGGGCGGTCTGTTTGTTTTCCAATATTCATGTGGTGATCAGCCTTGAGAGACACGTTTTTGTCCCGTGTTCCCAGCGATCTGACATCTGTGTAACACGGCAGGATGACACCTGCTAAGGCACTGTGCTAACCTCTGCCCATGCATGTCGCCACTCTGCCCCAAACCTCTCCACACCTAAGTTTTCTGTTTTACTAGCATGGAACGTCATCTTTGCCTAGGCAAAAATGAAATAAAACACAAATGCCTCTTAATTAGCTTCTGGCAATATAATATAAATAGGAAATAGGTAGATAAAACTCAGAGACAGAAAAATCAATTTTCCAGACGTGCCTTATTCAACCATCTCCCTAGAATAAAATATCACCAGCATTGCTATAAGATGATCAGGTTGGAAAAAAAGAGCAAGACTTTTAGTTTTTGTACCAGGCCCCCAGGATGAAGGCAGAGATTACAGAAAGTGGGAAACTGTAACACCCTCACCTCCAGGTGGGGCAATGGATACCCAGACAGCAGGACCTTAAGAAGGTGCTTGGAAGCGGGGTCTCTTGGAATGCAGATTGTACTTCTAAGCAGAGCAGGAAGCCCGGAGGATACCAGGGCCTTCTGTGTTATCCAAGAGGCTTCTAGTTTGCTTTCTTTTTAGCTAGAAGCCATTTGCTCTTATTGATTCTACTGAGTAGTTCTGTGTTTTAAAGAAGTGTTAGATTGAGGAAGAAGAAACCTTATGTGTACACACATACACACTCACAAACACATACCCATTCACACCAACCTTCCAGGCAACTGCAAATTGGGAAATACCACAAACACAGTTTGAAAGAGATAAGACGGTATAAATAATTGAATCAGATTCCAAATTGCTTATGCATATTTTATATGCACAATGTAAAGAAAAATAATTTTGATGATAAATTAAAATGAGGCTTATAATCTGAGTATATTTATGATGTTCATTATTGCTATTTTGATATAGATACATATTATGCAAATCTATTCTCATAAAAGACGAAAATACTATATACATTTTGAAATTAAGTGAATTTTTAGTTTAAATTTGTATTATTTAGGAATCCAAATTGGAGAAAAGTGGACATTACACAATTTCTGAAAGGGGAATGGTAACCTGACAAAGTGACAGGTGTTAAGGGAATTCAACTGACACAAAATCCCAAATAAAATTAAGATGAGCGAGAAACCTCAGAGATATACATGGAGATTAACTTTGTCCACATTATCCAAAGGAAAATGAAAGATCTTGGGGAACATGAGAAAAATTAAAAGACACCCTATAATGTATAATACAGTTATACCAAAATTCTCTGGGCACCACCTCTTAGCAAAGACCCAGAATCCTGTGTCTAGCAGGCCTCCTTCCTTCTCCCCAAAATGTGACCCCAGCATCTCATCTCTGCCTTCCATCCCAAAAGCTCTCACAGCACCTTTCACCCCTGCCTGTGGTGGGAAACCTTGTTCTAAACTTGCCCAGTTAGAATCTCTCTCTACTGAGCACTTGCCCCCAATCAGCAGGAGCTGGGAAGCCCCCACTCTGTGACTTTCCCCAGAACTTCATTCCTCCCACTCTTTCCTCTCCCCATGTCTGCACCTGGGTATGCTATTCCCTATTGGATCATCATGCTGAGTTTGCAGACATTCTCTGTTGTTCTCTGATGTACCTTCTCTTCACAGAACACATAGGCAAATATTAATAATGACAACAAAACCAAATTACCTTTACTCAACACTCTCCTTCACTGAAGTCTCATTTTCCCCACACATTCTCCCTCACATCCTCTTCTTCTCTGGAAAGGGGACCACTATTCCCCCAGTTGCTCAACCCATAGTAAAAGCCAGGGTGATTCCTGGGTTGAGACATGGTCTCTCTGCATCCACACTTTCTCCTCTGCAATTTACCCTACATCTTTATCAGCAAGAGCAATCTTCACCCAGTATCAGATCATGGCATGCTCCTTCTCAGAATTCTTCAGGAACTTTCCACTGGCTTGGAATAAAATCAAAAGCTCTTCCTTCACTCCCCGCCTCTGGGTGACCTGAACACCATCTCTCTGCATCCTTGTCATCCTTTAGCATCACTCAGCTCCATTCACACTTATTTTTTGCATTAGTCACTGACACCACTTGCTGTTCCTCATGTAGCTGGTTCTTCCTTATTTCTCAGGGCACAGAAAGGCATTCCTGCTCACCTATTCTAGATGGGTATTGTGGCAGGTGCCTATAAGCCCAGCTACTTGGGAGGCTGAGGCAAGAGAATCACTTAAGCCCAGGAGTTTGAGGTTGCTATGAGCTGTGATCACAGCACTCTACCAAAGGCAACAAGTGAGACTCTGTCTCAAAAAGAAAATAAAAAAATAAAATAAAACAAAGTGTAAGCTCCTTGAAGAGGAATTTATGGCTACAAAATTTGCCATTGCATCTCCAGAGCACTCATCATGTAGTAGGTACTAAATAAATATTGGTTGCTAAAATGATGACGAATTTGGAAGCTGGGGAATTAAAACTTCTCAGTGATGTCAAACAGGTAATACAAAGCCAAGGCCATAAAACTTGAATACTTAATTCATAAGACACCTTTGAGTTCTTAGACTCTTTCTTTAAACACAAGAGAAATAAGAACTAAAAGTAATTTGACATCTGGTTTCCAGATTCTCTGAAAAGTAGGAAGGGGGAGAAGATTTCCCCCAGGTGACTCCAGTTCTGAGTGAGAAGAGAGATGCACCAGCTGAGAACAGAAGCCATGTATTTCAGGAACGTTGTGGCCCGAGCATGTAATATAATGCCTGATCCATAAAAGAGAACCACATATTATTTAAATGTATAGACAAATAAAGAATTCTAATAACCTTTGGTAAATAGCAGTCAATGCAAAGAGCTAGAAGAAGACAGAAGAATCCATCACAAATCTAATTTAGGAGATCATAATAATAGCTGGGTAAGCCAAATCTTAAAACTTACATAACATTATAACAAAGAAAACAGGTAAGAGAAGCGATATACTCTAGGGAAGGCTAGGAGCAAAGGCAACCCCTTCCTTGCTTTGTGAGTAAATAGAAACTATGTAGAGGTAACCCTAAAAATTCCATGAGTCTTCTCTAAAATCACTTAGGATTTTAAGAGCTGATCATTTTTCTTTAAATAAGTTTAAGCAAGTTGCAATTGGAAGATTCAAACCCCACTAAATGTCTGATTCTTCTTTCTCTATACACGACCACACTTAAGTCACCTGGAAATACAGCAAAAGCAAAACCCCTCCTGTAGGGATGATAATAATGCCAATGACTACACATGTCTCTGAGGTGTTACAATTCTCTCCACACTTGCATTACTTAAACTTCTTAATCATTCAGGCACACCTGTAAACAGATGCACTGCCTCCACTTTTTGGAGGAAAAAACATAGATTTGAAGAAGCACAGTGGTTTCTGCAGGGTCAGGTAGAGAAACCAACTGCACCATCGTGTCATCTCAGACCTTCTCACTCTGAGTCAGATGCTGCCCTGCCCTTCACACCAGAAGTCCTCTTCCTCAGTGTGGGAAACAGTTCCTCAGCTGGGTTTTTGTCTTTTATTCTACCCTAGTATGGAGGCATCCGAAGGACACCTGAGTGCCCCCCAACATTGCGTTACGAGCTGCTGAATGGCAGGGAGGCATTATTTATTTATTCTTTGACCTTTATTTTTGATCTTTTCCATTTTACAAGAGAGGTAGGTACCGAAAGACCCAGGCTCTGACCTGATCTGACTTTGAAGGGTAAAATATCTAGGATCTCTCCCCCACCCACCCCCAATGCCTCCCTACTGGGCTTTAAGAGTTATTCAACCCTATTGAACCGGAGGACAGGTTTGCCTTTCGTGGAATAGCTCCATAGAAAAAGAAGTTATAGGGTTGGGTGTGACTGCTCTCGCCTGTAATCCTAGCATTCTGGGAGGCCAAGGCAGGTGGACTGCTTGAGCTCAGGAGTTTGGAGGCTGGAGACCAGCCTGAGCAAGAGTGAGAACACCCCTTTCCCCGTAGTCTCAGCTACTTAGGAGGCTGAGGCAAGAGGATCTCTGGAGCCCAAGAGTTTGAGGTTGCTGTGAGGTACCATGATGCCACAGCATTCTTCCTAGGGAGATGGAGTGAGATCCATTGTAGCTGGTTGTGTAGATGTTGGTTCATTTTTTTTTTTTAAATAAAATGATATACCTCCTAGACTCACATTCTGGGACTTCACCCACCAGCTCTACTAGTTACTCAGGCAAGCAGTACTCTTTCTCAGAGCAAGTGTTTTTGTGTTTTGTTTTGTTTTGTTTTTAAAAATAGAACATAAAGAAAAGAAAGAAAAAGAGAGAGAAAGGAAGGGAAGGGGAGGGAAGGGAAGAAGAGAAGAGGGGAGAGAGGAGGAGAGAGAGCAGACGCATCATGTAGATGGTACATTTTCACCACTTTGTACATTGACATTCTGTTACGTATCTAGTGTGGTTCGGCAAGGTGCACATGCCCAGCATGATGAAAGCAAAATTGGTCACCCACAACAATGATCAAACTATTAAATATGTGGGAAGCCAATTCCTGTTTCTCTGACTACACTTTGACAACCCCTCTGAATCCACCAAAGTAGCATCAGCAGAGGAGCACAGCCCTCTGTGGGTAACATGGATCCTGGGGCCAGACTTCCTTTGTCAAAGCCTGGCTGCCCCAACATGGCCCCTGACACCTTACTGTACCTCTACAGGCCTCGGTTACCCTGTGTATAAAATAGGAATGAAAATAGGGTTATCATCCCAGGGTGAAATAAGTTCATACAGAGGATGCCAAACTTCACCTCTCCGGTCAAGGCCAAGCCAGCTCACTGCCTGCTGGTTTTATAAGCAAATCTATATGGTAATGAGGTAAAGGGCATTCGTTTGGTATTGTCTGTGGCTGCTTTTCTGTTACAGTGGCAAAGTTACATAGTTGTGACATAGATCTCACAGCCCACAAAGTCTAAAATATTTAGTGTCTATCCCTTTTATAAGTTTTCTGACTCCTGAGTTAATACAGGAAAAGCACTTAGAATGGTCCCTGGCATCTGGTGAACACTTACTCTCTGTCTAATCTATGTCATCCATCTACCTACCTGCTGTCATCTATTTATCTCTGTGTGTGTGTCAGTGACAGGACCCAGTCTTTGGAAAATTCTTAAGATGTTTGTTGTACCTCTTATCCTGTGAAATAACTCACTCTTTATTCCTACACAGAAGCCTGAGATAGAGAGTCATGAGTCAAACTTTGCTAGGATTGGACAAGCCCTTTGATTCTGGGAAATTCAAAACCAAATTGAAAGGGAATTAATAGAATTTACTTCTGTATAAAGATGGAATCTGATGAAAGTATGGAATTGTGAGTTTTTGCGTGTTTATACTGTCTGTCCAGTTAAATATTACTCAGACTCCCTAGTACACACCCAACAGTCTATAGAAGTGAGACCTGGCCATGTGGCTTTCTTTTGCCAATGACAGGAGAGGGGAAGTGAAGTGGAAGTTTCAAGAGATACTTGAAGGGTTGGGGTGTCCTTCTTTTGCTGTGCTCTTAAAATGTGAAATCCTCAGATGGAGGTTCCTCTCTCAAGTGGATGGGCCCTGAGTAAGGACCCTGGTGTGGTGGAAAGCCCCCGAGCTGCTGGGGGCATGCAGAGAGAGCGAGAAATTAATTAGCCTTTGCCACCTGGAGGTACAGAGGTTATTACCCAGCATATCCTAGCTGATTCTGATTGACACAATAATTGTGAAATATCTTTCTTTGTCCAGAGTCTGTAAACTCCAGGAGAAAAGAAGATAAGTCATATTTATTATAGTTACCATCGGGGACGTAGCACCTACCAGAGACCCAGACACATTAACGGTGATTGATAAAAGAACAAATTAACTGATCATATGAGGCTAATTAGATAATTCAAGAGGTAAATGGCAAGAAAGACAACAGAGCAACTTTACAGTTACTACTATGTGCTACGAACAGGGAGGGTGCCCTTTGTGACCTAGATTCTCTGAAGGGACAAGGAGTGAATACTGACAGGTACCCATCACTGAGCCATGTATTGGGAGAAGAGGTGGCCAGGGCAGGAGAAGGGAAAAGGAGAGAGAAGGGTCAGAGAAGTGGTTAATTAGACACAGGAAGCACAAAACATGGACACAAACTAGGCAACAGACACATCTGGCAGAAGCAGAGGCAGGCGGGCTCACCCAGTGGAGCATGAATAGAGCCCACAGGAAAGGCCCACATCTCTGGATAAGACCCAGCTTTGCTAATGTCTTTGTTGGCTTATGTTTTATATGTCAACATTTTAAAATAATTGAAATTGTGAATTTCGTGTTATGCATCTTTTACCACAAATGAAACCACGTATTCTCAAAAAATGTCCAGTTTTGACCATCATCACCCAGCTGGATCCAGGGCAGAGAGTTCCTGCTCACTGGATGCTTGCCCTTCCCTGAGCTCGTCACTCTGGAAGATGCAGAAAAGATGCATCTAAACCCAGCTGGTGTCCTGGAAACCTGGACACAAATCAGGAGGCTGGAGAGAGCCTCAGTGGACGTGGCAGAGTGTTGCCCCAATAGGCACAATAGGATTCGATTTTTAACTAGAAACTCTTAAAAGAACTTCAGCTGACAAATCTGGAGGACTCAGCTCTTGGTCTCCAGCTATCTGTGGGAGGAAGAAGAGGAATCAGAGCCTGCAGGGGTAGCTGAGCACCAGGAAATCAGGAAAAAAAGGATGGGCTCAGAGGCTGGCCCCGAAGAGAAATTCCCAGTTAAAGAGCCCAGGTAAAGGGGACAGGGGGGAAGACCTGGAGGTGGAGTACCTGTGTAGTAATCTGGAGAACAGAAGTTCCAAACTTAGATGGTGTATACTTCTTCCCTGTGCTCCTCAGCAGCTGGGGCCACTAAGGACTCCTCCTCATGTGGTAGAAACTCTGTGTGCAGGGGTGAAGCTGCTGTGTTTACACATTTCTGCCCAGTCACTTGGAGTGACCATGCAGGCACCCACCCCACTGCTCAGCCCTTCCTGCTCATGTTCCCTGTTCTGACTTTCACAGTTAGGTTTAGTGAATCAGCCCTATGTCCTGCCTCATCAAACCACTTTGGTTATCTTTTTACCATAAGATGTCTCTGGTTTTCTGGGCATGGCTTTTGGGTGGGACTCTGGGCTTACTGTGGATCAGACAGCTCACAGGGGAGGCTCACTGTTTCCCTGCACCTGACTTAAAGCACCTCTGTACCCTCAATACTTCTTTCTGGTATTGTCTTACTCTTGTGTCCTGTTGCTTGTGCCCCATCATCGTGGGATGGGTGGGAAGGAGGGAAGGCAGCAGAAGCAGTCCTGGAGACATGATGGCTCTGTTCCCTTGGGGCACTGAGGTGGGGTCATGGTGGGACTGGTGGGAAGGAGGGAAGGCAGCAGCCAGTCATGGAGATGTGATGGCTTGGGGGCATTGAGGGGGTGCTCCATATTTACCTTGTTTTTAATGAACCTGGATGATAGAATCACAGGACTGGGGGTGCTGAGGAAGTCATCAGTTTTATGTCTGTGTCAAACTAAGAATTTATCCACTAACATGTGACCATTCATCCTGTGTGGGACACCTCGAGAGATGCTCACTTCCCTCCACATGCAGCTTCCCAGGCAAATGTGAGAACCTGGGTGAGTTCTTCCAACTCTGCCTCTCCTGGTAGAAGGGTGGCAATGCTGCTGTTGTACTGTCTGGCTTTCTGAGCCACTGTGGGGTCCCTGAGAAGGTGCAGATGTACGTGTTGGCACAGCTGTGTGGGTACCCCTTCTAGGCTTGGATTTGCAAGGGTAGCGCCCTCACTATGCAAAGAGCTCCTGGGAGCTGTGCTGGCTTCTGAAGCTGCTGACACCGGTGCAGACCCAAGTGCCCCCAGATGAGGCCTGTGGCTCCAGTACTGTGCTTGGCAGGCCCATTGAAATTGGAGGGACAGAGGTAATCTATAAACCATCCACAACATGAACCCAGTTACTGTAGCCCACTCACTGAATTTGTCTATGACTGTGCATAGGAATTCTTATGCATCTATAAACAAATGAAAAGGTAGAGAAAGTGAGTTATAAGATAAAAAGAAGTGTGGGGAATGAGAGGCTGTCTGTTTCATCTATACAGTATATAGACACGTTCATTAAGCAACACACATCTCACAAATCTTACGGGGCTGTCCTACCTGGACATTTAGTAAAGCGCTGTTTTACACACACACAAAAGAAGTAAAACATACGAAGTGCCTAACAGTTCCTGGGACACAGTTTGTGTTATACAAATGCCAGATCTTATCATTGTGCTTAGTACATCAAATACTGAGTCCAAAATCAAACACCACGTTGTGTTTATCGTAAGGCTGAGACCACATGGCTGCACTGGGGTTGCTCCACTGAAATGTGCAAGAGCCCTTGCTCACCCTTCATGTCTAAACCTGTGGCTTTGATTTTGTCTTCATTCTGTGCATCCCTTTTAGAAAGAGGGAGCCCCCAAACTGTGTTGTCATCGACATGAAGCCCAGCAGTTCTGGACTGAAGAAAAGATAAGATAGAGTGTGTGTGAATCTCCGCCAAGAGGCTGCGAGTCCCAGACGCACACCCCATGTCCTAGGTACCTAATCACTTTAGGCACAAACCCTCAGATCATTTGCTTATGGTTTTCATCTGTATCATTTTTATTTGTCCTAAGGGAATTCATTCCCAGAGATTTTGCAAAATAGCATGAAGGCAAGTTAATGATCCATTTTCTGGTCATTGCCTACATTCCTTGTTCCATATTGATTTGCTATCTGAAAACCACCTTTCGGTTGTTTGTTGATACCTTCTTAGCCTGTATTACTTCCCTATTTAAAACATCATCATCAGATAATAGAAACAAATGCTGGCTAACAGGTTAATAGATTCCAACTCTGGCTGTGATACTTGGGTTCTGGAAGCAGAGAATGGTAGTCTGAAATGACGATTGCTATGGCGTCTGTCATGTGGTCATGTGAAGAAAGGCACACCCCTTATTATCACCCAGTGGTTGCCCTGAGAGGATGGCAGTGACTGTGCTCACTCCGACAGCGAGGAGACTGCACACTCCTCTGTGGGCCTGTGGACCTCACAGCTCCGATGCCCGAGGCTGGCCAGTTCCAAGCATGCCATCCTGCCACTTATTCCCAGGATGATCTGGAAATTCGTTTTCTTAACAAATAGAATCTTAATAAATAAAATGACCTGTCAGTAATATCAAATCTGTAGAAATCTAAAAAGAAATATTTAGAGAACTGCAGTTTAAAGAAGTGTGTTAAATCCAATGCATTCATTTGACCTGTGTCTACAGCTGCGCCCTTGGCATGTAGCATGGCGGCTTTTCTATTTTGGCAATAACTGGTAAGAAGAAA
Organism: Arctocebus calabarensis; assembly: GCA_963573935.1. Lineage (NCBI taxonomy): Eukaryota > Metazoa > Chordata > Mammalia > Primates > Lorisidae > Arctocebus > Arctocebus calabarensis. The sequence goes on along the minus strand of CAUYON010205541.1, from coordinate 6,180 downwards.
GGAAGCCAGAAATTGAGAGTGAAACTGGTGCTTCCAAGGGCATTGGTCAGGACAGGAGGCTGAGGACCCTCTGATGGGGAACAGCAGAGCCACAGCACATGGGCCTGGAGTGAACTGGGTGTGTGTTCAGGGTATGGACATCTCAGAGAGCCGAGTACAGAAAATACACGCTGACTTTCTCTTGAACAGAGAACACAATGGATTTGCTATTTGTTTTTGAGCCAGAAACATATTAATAAATAGAAAAAGAGAAAGAAAACCTAGTAGCCATTTATTCTTCAGTATACTGAGAAAGTCCCAATATACTTTTCCTTTGAAAGTCACAGATGTACAACATACAAGCTTCTTTACTTCAAGATTACTTGATGGATGAATGGTTTAGGGAGGAAAACAAGCAAACAGTTATATTTATGAACTGTTAAAATATAGAATGTTTAAAGACCTAAGAGAGAGGGTGTTTGAGGGCTGGGTGTAGACCACTGGCGGCCTTTGTCCTTGGTCTGGCCACAGCCTGCCCTGTCAGCCGTTGGCAGGAGGCACGGTGCTGACATCGCTCTCTGCACAGAGGGGCTTCCCAGGGTGGCTTCCCCTCCTGTCTCAGGGCCTCATCACCACGCCTTCTTCTAGCCTTTTCTATTGGAATTTGGCAGTACTAACATTCCACTTTGCCTGTATGGCTTCCAGGTCTATAAAGTCCTCCTCTCCCACGTCTTTTCCCTCCATCTAGTCACACCTTTGCTCTGATGTTCACATCTCAGAGGCCTCATGGACCATCCTATTTAAATGATTCACCCTTCCTTGAGTCATTTTTCTCTGTAGCACTTGTTATCAAACATCCTATATTTTACATTTTATCTTAGTAGTGGCCTACCCTCTCCCACTGAAATGCAAGGTTCCCAAAGACAGGATATTTTGCCTTTTAAATTTGTGATCACCTTCCCAGTTCCCGGAACAGCACCAGGCCCATACTAGACTCTGAGTACCTATTTGTTAAATGAAGCAATGAATTCAGTGGGAGGAGCCCATAGAGAGGTCACAGTTTAAGGACAGAGGAGCACAGAGAGGGCAGACATGGCAGGGAGAAAGGGAGAGAATCCCATCAATGGGAAAAAAGGGGGCGATCAGAAGATACAGGGAAGAAGAATGGAAGAAAGACAGGGAGGGAGAAGGCTCAGAAGAAGAACACAAAAAAATAAAGCATAAAGAAATAATACCAACTGGCATGTAGGCCAGAAAACTGAAGGTAACTAAATTTCAAGATTGCATGGCTGTTGGCAAACTTCAAGAAAGGAGCTTCAGGAAAAGCTTCAGGTGCAGACTGTAAGCTGCTAGTGAATTAAAGAAAGATTTGGAAAATAGAGTGAATGAAATTAATCTAATTAGAAAAGAGAGAGGGAGGGAAGCAGGCTGTTCAGCCTTTGAAGCATAAAGGTGGTAAAAGACTTTTCACTTTGGGGTGTGTGCTGGGGTGCATATGTGCGTGTGTTGTGACTTTGGGGGTGCAAGCTGGGGTGCGTGTGCCTATTGTATGGGAGCGTGGTAGGAAACACCCAGGAGAAGCCGTTCCAGGTACATCGGCCCTAAATTCACTGTGTTTTCTTTTTGTAGGCAAGCTGGAAATTCACACAATTAATTACCTGAATTAAAATGCGTTGTGAATTTTAGTTTCTCTCTCTCTCCTTCAATTCTAGGACATGTAACCGCTATTTATTTAGGGCCTTTTAAGATGAAAATGTTATAATCGCTTAGAATTAAGGTTCCAAGTGAAAAGAATTTATCTGAACACATACTGGTGACTCAAATAGAGAATAGTAACAACAAAGTAAACTCTTCAAAAAACAGCCCACATAAAATAAAAAGAAAATAAAATTAAACAAATGAAAAGCCTGGCAGGACCCAAAGACATAGGCAAAATGAATTCTCTGAAGAGAAAAACATATTTTGTTCTGATAGTCTCATAATAGATTTTTTTAAATGCGATAAGAAGATTGAAAGGAACCTGGGTAACTCTAGATAGATTATGCAAATGTTCATTTCATTTTCCTGCTTTTGGGTGAAGTATAAGCACCATTTTGAAAGCTGTAAACCCCCAACTCTCCCTATCTCTGCTCCCCAGCTGGCGAGCACAGCCAAAGGCTTTTGCAGAATGCCCATGTGACCCACAGACCGGGACTGCTCTGCGCAGCTTAAAAGAATCCGGGATGCTGCGGTTCTCAGGGGCTTAAAATGAAGATTTTTAAAATAACATTTCCACAATTTTTACCAGCTTATCTCAACCAAGAGGTTAAATAGTCTCTCTCTCAGACAGAGAGAGAGGGAGAGAGAGGAATGGGGGAGGGAAAGAGAGAGAGAAAAGCAGGAAGAAAAAAAGAAGGGTATTGGCTGCTTCTGCAGCTAGGAATAGAAAATACTTTGATTCTTAGCTTATCTAATAATCACAAAGGTCTTCCCTCCTCGCCTCTCTTTTTGAAACTGTGATGTTTACACCAGTGAATATGCCATACCAAATTTTACTATAATCATGCTTCTTTTTTTTTCAGGATACGGTCTCCTAGAAAAATATGCCTTGGCATCACTTAGTCAAAGAGGAATAAAATGAACACAATATGCTATGTTTTTATCGTTTCCTCTCTGTGTCTGGACCTCTAATAACATGAATTGCTAGGGAAAAGATAATACTAGGCTGAGTATTTTGGTGGAGGATTCTTATGAATTGTTTGTACAACATCTCATTCAACGAACATTCTATAGCTTGAGAATAAATAAACGTGCCTGTCACGAGTGTTCCTGGACCAGGGGCACGGTGTCAGCGCAGGGTTCATTAGGAACACCTGGGAACCCCATAATAGATGAGCGTCTAAGCCACCTGAGCTGCTCGAACACTGGCTTTGCCTACGGTGGTTTACAGTTCCCTGTTTAGACCAAAGAGAGATCCAAATAGAATTAAGCCTGAAAAAACAATCCACCCCAGCCAGAACAGTCACAGGCAAAGGAATCTGTAGTCTCCATCTTTCTGACAAGAACACAATATAACTTAGTCTTTCTTAAGTGAACCTTCGAGATAAAACAACAGCCTGGGGTGGAGGGAGGGTAATTGGTGGGGCCACACCTACGGGGCATCTTAGAAGGGTACAGGCGAACCTTACTAAATGCAGAATACAAATGTCTTTATATAACTGAGAAAATGCCAGGAAGGCTATGTTAATCAGTTGGATGAAAATAGTTAAGATTGTATATGAAACCAGCACACTGTACCCCTTGATTGCACTATTGTACACAGCTATGATTTAATAATAAAGACAATAAAATTAAAAAAAAAACAGCCTGGAAGAATAAATAAATCACAGCTCTGTGCGCCTTAATGCTCTGATTGTAATAAACAGGAATGATCAAAGGAGATTCTTTTATTCTAAATTTGCCCTGTTATATCACATGTACTGTCAGGTATTCGCCACAAGCATGTAATGCTGAACTTGCAATTTGTATGTCCCTATAATAAGACGTTAACACACCCGCCAGCCGACCCCTCGTATGAAGCAACTATGTATAATTTTAACACGTACCAAGCAAATGATGGTGATCTACATGGGTTGTGTCTAGCTGAAAAGGATCTTAGGAGTTCACCCTTAGAAACAGAGTCAAGACTATTCACCTTAAATAAATCATAATTCAGAACAGAATTACAAGCACTATGGTTTGATGTTTGGGTGGCAAAGTAACTCAGTTCAAATTAAACAGACAGCCCCAATGGCACACAAGCACTCAGGGTTAATTCAGATCGTTTCCTGGGCTCCTGCGTTCCCTGATTTCAAGCACAGCAAGGCTGGGGCTGTAATTATAGAATGGGTAGCAGTCACTGTTCACCAGTTGTGTGTAAGCTTTAAACTAATAACTCAGCAATTACAAGAAAAATGAGCAGTAATTACACCCATTTTACTCACGGCTAGACAGATGGAATGTTTTCTCTTCGTTATTGGCAAACTGTCACCACACTTATTTCATTTTTACTGTTTACTATTTGTTGTACTTTGATTAAGAGTAATTATAGGCTAGGAAAATATGAAAAACATGAATGTTGGGTATTTCTTAAAAATAGAAGGAGTCCCTTCTCCCCATTCTATCTTGAGAGAATTCTCCTTTTAGACGCTATTAAAATGATAGCCGCATTCTCAAAATACTTTGCAGCAGCCTTCACGTCCTGACGGCTTGTCAGCGGGGGATTTCCATGTTTGCTAATTATTTGGATCATCACAGACCCCATAAATATCATGCAATTATTGTTATTTTTTTTACAGCAGCCTTCATATCCCTCTCACACATACATTTTTTTGGTCTAGTGATCAAGTAAAAAAAAAAATTCACCTGCTCTAGAAATAAACTGAAAATGTTAAAAATTCATCCTTGCCATCGTTTTCATGACTTTTAGGAATAGAAGTCTATTTCCTTCCCAGCGCTGCAATAGAATGTCATACTCATTGTCCAGTAGAACAATAATATCGAGATTTCTTACAATTTCCCCTGGAAGCTCTTTAGTATAAGTGGCATTGGTTTATGACCACTTTGTACATACATTTCATGTACTGACAAAGAATAAGCAGTATTGCAAACACCATCGGGAGGAAATATGCTTGAATTCATTTTTAGCACCCTTGTTTCTAGTTGGTGTCATTAATATTTAATTTATGTGGACTAGAAATTTGAATGATTTTAAAATAAATATTAGCAACAAATAGGCATATACAAAACGATCATACATGTACAATAAGCATAGGTTTTAGCTATTCTTAAAAATGTTCAGCATTATGTGTAAAAGGCACTCTCCGTTTGAACGGCTTTTTGTGGTGTGTGTAAGACAATCAGCTAGGCTGTGGGTCCACATTCTAAGCCCTCAAAGCTACACTTCCAGGAGACATAAAAACTATCACAGCCCATAACTGGCCCATGCTAAAACAGGATTTTGCAAACAAAAATGCTTTTTTCCTTCTGAACAGGAATATTTGAAAATATGTGAAAAGTTTTGGGCATTAGTTTTTTCTCAATGGGATTTGAAAAATGAGAAGAAAAACCCGACCCACACCTGTTGTACTCGGCTTCATGTTGATCATGGAACGCCCCGTGCCAGTGCACCAGGCTGAGGGCCGTGCCCGGAGGCAGAGGCAGTGAGTGTGCTGAGCACGCGAGGCTCGGCATTGATTAGTGTCCTTAGGGAGCCTCGGATGGCGACTCCCCGGACCGAGGATGCGGCTGGGGGAAGCCCACCTCAAAGCAGCTGCGGGGAGCAGAGTCAAGAGGGGAAACGCAGAGAAACGCGGGAGGTTGGAGCTGGAGACACCGCCACCCTTTCTTTTCTTTTCTAGAAGATGCTACAGCTTGCTCCTTCCCGGGCTTCCTCCCCAGATGGAGGGGGAGCGGGCAGAGTGATGCCCGGTCCTCAGTCTCAGCGGTCTGTACCCTCAGCATGTGGGGAACCGCGAGCCTTCCCGCCAGAGCCACGGCCCCTACACGGGAGAAGGGGACGAGGCGGCCACCTGCCGCTCCACTCGCGCAGCGCACAGCCGCGTCCTGAAATTGAGCCGAAACGTTCCAGGGAACGCAGGCGGCGTAAAGCTCTTACAAGAGGCAGTTCGGCTACTGCCTCGACCGCCAATGGCGGTGTTTGTTTGAATGGCGGGGGGTCATATAGGAGGCTGGTGAAGGCGAAGGAGCGCAGGGCGCAGGGCAGAGGGGAGGCGGCGGCCGCAGTGGCCATAGATTCACTTCTTCTGCACAGGCCGCTCTGCCCTGAACGGTGAGCACCCACGCCAGAGCCTGCGGGGCCAGCGGGGCCAGCGGGGCCAGCACACTGCCTTCCTCCCGCGGCCGGCTCACACCGCACACACCACGCACCACACATGTCGTGTACCACACACAGCGTACCACGTACACACCACGCACCACACATGCCATGTACCACACACAGCGTACCACGTACACACCACGCACCACACATGCCATGTACCACACACAGCGTACCACGTACACACCACACACCACACATGCCATGTACCACACACAGCGTACCACGTACACACCACGCACCACACATGCCATGTACCACACACAGCGTACCACGTGCACACCACGCACCACACATGCCATGTACCACACACAGCGAACCCCGAGCACAACCCGCACCACACA
>CAUYON010205540.1:0-13966 GCA_963573935.1 Arctocebus calabarensis | reverse complement strand
CCAACTTGCAGGTAGAGAATATACACAGTTTTATACAGCTTTATGCCTGGCAGGAGAGTGCCATGGCACAGGGGAAGGAGATTTGTTTTTTAGAGGGTCTCTCCCATGGGGTAGAGTGGGAGGACATCTGAACTCTGCTCACTTGTTTGTATGGAGGTATGGCATATACTGCGAGCTGTTCTCTTGGGGGAGGTGACTCCCGTCTGCTTGGTGATGTGCTCTGTACCTTTTATTTGTATCCTTGGGGTTGTAGGTCACTCCAGCAGGGTTGATGTGTGTTCCTCGACCTTGTCTCTTGGCTCAGTTCCAAACCGTTGGCTTTCTCGCTAAATTTCTGTCCTTTAACTCTCCTTCAAGATGGGAGCATCTGCAGAAAGCTGGCTACAGACTGCCATCCTGTACTGATACATTTTTGTGGTGCATGTCCAGTCTATGAAAATTAGATCAACTTAAGGAGAGGAGATGTTCAGTGCAGGGAGGTGGTCAGCTATGGAGCTTCTACTGTATTTCTTTAGAACACTTGAAATTACAAATTACTTCTCTGACCTTTTGATATAAATCTTTTTAAAAGCCTCTGGCCAATTTACAACCCAGGAATATCTTTCTCAAGAACCAGAAAGCCATTTCTTTGAATTGTGATTCTTATGGAAGATAATCCCCCATCTCCCAGAGCTTGGTAGGCATCTTGGTAGGCATAGATGTAAACTATGTCTGGTCATAATGATAAGAGAAAGTTTACTTTTTCTTTGGGTAAAGCAAATTAGTAAACCCAATGACCTATGACCTTCCTTTTATTCCAGTATTTAACAACCTGAATAGCTTGGAAAATATTCTCCTAAGCAAATTATCAGAAGAATGGAAAAATAAACATGGCATATATTCAGTTCCACTATGAAACTTATAAGATTAATAAATACATGCTCATATGAGAGAAAAATCAAATTAAATTCAAACTTCTGGCATAGAGTCAGAAAGAAGTCTGACTGAACTTCAGTCAAGCCGAGGGAAAGGCTAACGCTGGCTTGGCCAGATATTTGCTGGTACATTGGTTCTCTGAGAAGCTCCCTAATTTCTAGAATTTGTTGATTTTTGTGTACTCAAAATATCCTCCAATGGACTCCAAATTTACATCAGATTTTTCCAGAAGCTCGTGGACATTTAGGACAGTTGTCACTTGCCTCAATTTTATTCTCTTTCATATACTTGTTTCTGAAAACAGAACTTACCAGTGCCCTCAGGCCCACTCTCCCACTCTGAAAATGTGCAAATGTCTTTTCCTCCATAGAATTCCTCCCCTCTATGTCTATCAGAATTACTGCCCATACTTTGACTCATATCCTTTATGGAGTGTTTGCTACATCTGGCAAATGGATGTATTTTCTCCCTTTTCTCATCCCCAGAGTCTTCCATAGCTTGCATGCATACCACTGTAAGGAAGAGTTATTTTTATATTTGTTTCAGTGTTCTGCTTGAATGTAAGTTCCCCATGGCCAGAATGCAGATGCATTTTGTACTACCGACAGCTCTAAGTTATTCACAGAATGCCTTGGAACCATTCCCAAACAAGGATTGGGCTGTGTGTTCACTGAGCTCTGTTACATGGAATGGTCGTGTAGGCTTGACAAAGAAGCCTATACTAAACCCCAGAATCCCGGTGTTCATGACAACCACATTTCTCACTCAGATCCAGGGAAAGCAGCTCATTACATTGCATAGCTGCACTCTAGGCAGTGTGATGCCATGACCTCTGTCTGGCCTCCATGGACATGGTAGCAGGAGAGGAGACAAGTGAGATGCTAGGCAGGACTTTCTGATGGCCCATGGGTCACTTTCACTTGTCTTTCCTGGACACAGACTAGATGGTCCCAGCTTAACCACAAAAGCATCTGAAAAATGCATCCTCTCGTGTGTCGAGGAGATGAAGGAAATTAAACACCTTGCCTGTGGGTATTCTCCATCTCCTGCAGGTTGCATTCTAAACGCACACAGCTTCTCCAACACTATAAAGCAGTGGCTGGCGTCTTTTGCTGAAATGGCCAGATAGCAAATATATTAAGCTTTTTGGATCATGCAGTCTCTGTGCAATGACGTTAACTCTAACACTGCAGCGCAGAAGCAGCCATAGGCAATACATAATCAATGAGTGTGGTGGTGTTACCATAAACATTATTTATCAAACTCAGGTGAAGGGTGGAATTTTCCCTGTGGGCCACAGTTTGCTGAGTCCTCCCTTCAAGTCTTGAATTTCTGTGATTTCTCTCTCTCTCTCTTTTTTTGCTTCCAAACTTGTTAATTTATCTTTATCTCTTTTTTGTCACATCCTGCTGGGACAATGGTAACTACTACACACTTCTTTTTTTTTCTTTTTTTTTTTTGAGACAGAGCCTCAAGCTGTCACCCTGGAAAGGGTGCCATGGCATCACAGCTCATAGCAACCTCCAATTCCTGGGCTCAAGCGAGTCTCTTGCCTCCGCCTCCCAAGTAGCTGGGACTACAGGTGCCCGCAACAACGCCCGGCTATTTTTTGGTTGCAGCCGTCATTGTTGTTTGGCGGGTCCTGGGGCTGGATTCGAACCCGCCAGCTCAGGTGCACGTGGCTGGCGCCTTAGCCCGTTGAGCCACAGGCGCCGAGCCACTACTACACACTTCTAACTTTCTTTTGCTTTCTACCAGCTTTCCCTAGAGCCATGTTTTGCCTTCCAAACTGTAGCCTATGACACATTCGCTAATGTAGAGCTTTATCTTTTCAGATTCCGCTATTAATTCCCTGTCTACCAACCACTAAACCAATACCACAAACTTGAAGTTTTATTATGGCAACTTTCGTGAAGGTACCATTATTTTTTTTTTTTTTTTTTTGAGACAGAGCCTCAAGCTGTCACCCTGGATAGAGTGCTATGGCATCATAGCTCACAGCAACCTCCAATTCCTGGGCTCAAGCGAGTCTCTTGACTCTGCCTCCCAAGTAGCTGGGACCACAGGTGCCCGCCACAACGCCCAGCCATTTTTTTTGGTTGCAGCCGTCATTGTTGTTTGGCGGGCCCAGGCTGGATTTGAACCCGCCAGCTCAGGTGTACGTGGCTGGCGCCTTAGCCCTCTGAGCCACAGGCGCGGAGCCCCATTATTTTCAATAGTCGAGATAATTGGGTTATGCTTCAATAGCAAAGACTAACATCTTGGCATTTACCACAATCAAAGTTTATTTCTGGTTCACATCTAAAGGTGGTACAGACAGCTTCCCCTGTGATTCAGGAAGCCAGACTGTTTCCATAATTTTTATTTGCTTGATTGTTTGTTTTATTGTTCTGTTGTCTTTTCTTTAAGCACTAGACTTTTTCCTCATTCTTTCAGCTTTTACTTTTTACTTTTTATTTTATGAAAATTTCAAATTGAGGAAAACATTAGAATATTACAAAGATCCTTTGTATATCCATGCCCTAGGGACCCCAGTGAAGTTTCACCAATTGCTCCAACAATTTCCTTTTTAACAAAATGTTTCAATGCACAATCATGCATTGCATCCAGGTGTGGGAATGAATTTCCAGTCTGTCCTTGCCTAAAGTGAAATTGAACAACTTTAAAAATTATAGACTGTTCTTCATTTTGCTTTTCTGCAGCGTTGAATGAAGGTGAGGTACATTTGGCTACAGTGTCACAGGAGAGATACTGCTGTCTTCTCTCTGTACCCATCTGGTGACAAACAATGACAACATTTCTTATTATTTGATTAAGATGAGTCTATAGTGTCCCCACTGTGACTGTGATTTTAACTATTTCAAACTTTTTAAAACTCATAAGTACTATGTACTACAGTGTTTGGACTCTGTGAAAAACATCTATTCCACACTTCGCTTTATCCACTTATTCTACCGTGCATTCCTATACCTTACCTGATTTAATTATTACAGCGATGGTTATAGATGATGATTTTCTAACTCCATTACTCTTTCTCCATTTAGTAGCTGGCCTTCCACCATAAGGGAGTTTTTTTCCTCTTTATTTGTTCATTTATTTATTTACATCATATGGAGCTGAATGTGCTTTCTTATTTACTCAAATGTCCTACGTGCAGCTCAAATGTTCTTCTCCCCTGAGATGTGTCATCTAAAGGGCTTTGGCTCAACGCAGGTCTTTCTGTGCTACCCCGCCCAACCAGTCCTCACCCAATGTACCTCCACACCTCCACCTGTTAGCTCCAGCTGAGAATGTGCCACTCCCACATGCTCTTCACAGAAAACAAGCAAACAAACCAGTTCTTGTAATTAATTCATATAAAAAATGAAAGTATGAATAAAAAAACATGGGGAAAAGTTTATTATAAGTAAAATGTTTTATGCAAATATTACATATGATGTGAAAAGTGAATATTCATAATCATTCTACCACCATCATCAATAGTTTGGTACCTAGCCCTTATTCTTCTAGACACATAACAAAGCATATTGATTCTATTAATTATTAATAGTAATAAAGTAGGTTGGTAGTTACAAACTAAAATTATACTATAGATGCTGTTTTGACAACTGATTCTTAATTAATGATGCATTTCTTTTCATGGAGACCTATCTCCCCCCCCCACACACACACACAGGTTATATAATATGCCACTGTAACTATAACTCCCTGGCCAATTTTCATACTGTTGATATTTTATTGTTTCTAATTCATCGAATAAAATAACCTTTTAACCAATGTGTTGTCCTTCAATTTGTGTGTGTCTATAGGGGTGGGAGAGTAGCTGTTGGCATGATGGGTGGGAAAAATCATCCCTTGGGAATCTTACACTTTAAAAGACATTTGCATCCTTGGCCCTTTATTGGTGGTAGTGCTTCTCTAACAATTTTGTGACAAAAATACTCTCAAAAATATCAAGATGCACCTGCCCTTGATTGTGTAGCTCTGCTGTTGATTGAAAACCACTGTTGGAACAGATGACCCAATTATAAGCAAACTTATTTTAGTATGTGGGGAGAGAACTGGTAGAGATAGGCACAGAATATTATGGCAGAAGGATCCAACAAAGCAGATACCTCCCTGAGGAAGTCAGGTAAGTCTTGAAGAAAATGATTCTTGTGCTTGTTATTAAATGAAAAGTAAAAACCAGGAAAATGATTTATTGGAAGGACATGTTCAAAGACCCAAAAGTGACCAATGACATTTTTTTTTAATGGGGAGAAGACAGGAACTCTAATAACTTAGTCATTAACAAGGCCCGAGTAAGCGAAAGGTAATCCTGGACAAGTAGGGAGTTTTGACATCACAAAAGACTTTCCGGGGTGTATTAAGAAGGTGCATAATAGACAAGACCATGAAAGGGTTTTTAACAAGAGAACAGCAACATCAGATTGTAAGTTTGCATGGAGAGATGAGGGTTGCTTGTGTCAGAAGGGTGTTGATAGGAAGACACTTTAGAGGGAGAGCCAGCAAATCTTACGAGGCCTGGGCCACTACAAATAAAACAGTTTGATCACCTTTTTCTCTTGTTATAACCCTTTTTATTATGCATGTTTGAATCAAACTAATCCTTTTATAACATAAATCAGACTTTGTAATGCATTCTGGACTCAATCTTCTAACTGCTCATCATTTGAAAGAAAGTAAAAATTTACTTTTTCTTAGAAAGAAAAGGAAAATTCTACATGCTTCAACTCCCAACTTCTGCCATATTTCCAATGCATCTTACCATCAATCACTGCTCCAGCCACTGGCCACTTCTTATCTTCCCAAACGTCACAAGCATGTCAAAACACAAATTTTAGTACTTCTTGTTCCCTCCACCTGAAGTGTCCTTCCAGAAGTTCCCAGAGCACACACTCTTACTTTATTTGGTGTCCCTTCTTGATTTGCCTTATATGTTAATGTACAACCATCATCTTCTGTTCTCTTATATCCCTTATTTTCTAACTCTGCCTCTAGAAGGTAAATTTCATTAAGGAAGGAGCATAATCCCATTACTTAATCTCCACTGTCTAAAAGAAGGTCTAGAAAATAATATGTGCCCCCTAAAATATTAGTTTTATGAATAAGGAGAAGGATTAAACCTTAGGATGGTAAAAGTAATAGTAAACTCAAGGATAGCAACTTTTATTTGACCAAAATAACTGTATATTGGCAGTGCCATTTACTACAATGGATATCGTGCAAAGGGTGATTGCATCATAGAGTCAGAGAGGCAGTTAGTTTGGCATTTAATATACTGAGTTTGAACTTCAAGAAGCAAATCAAGTTGGAATTCTTTTCAGTGGTTAAATATATGAACTTGAGTCTTACAGAAACAGAGCAGGAGATAAACATTGTGTACTCATAGAGTTAGTTGTTGGTTAATATACTTTTTATGGGGAGAGAAGAAAAATAAATTAACAAATATTATAAATACATAATGCCATGTCAAGTATAAACAATTAATTGCTTTTCAAAGGAAATGATATAAGAGAATAGAAATTGAAGGATAAATACTAATATAAAAAGTGAGTCAGGGAAGACCTCTTTAAGGAAGAAACACAAAATTGAGTAAGAGCGTGAGCTCTACAAACTTCTGGAGGAGGAGCATTCCAGGCTGAGGGAATGGAAGATGCTAAAACCTCTGCTTGGCACATTGGAGGAAGATTAGAGATGGCCATGGGAGTAGGGATGCAATCACTCAGTACAGTAGGTAAAATTAAAGAAGTGCAAGGTGACTTAACAGAACTTCAGGAAGCACTAATATATCAAAACCAGGCAGAGAAAGATGATCAGCAACATATTAAAAGACTTCAGTCTCAACTGGCAGAAAATAAAGAACAGACAAACAGATTTACCAAGGCAGATAGCCAGTGAGTTACTTAGCTTGAAAATAGATGATATAGATAGGTGATTAATAGGTAGATGATAGGAATGATATAGCTATCCAGATATAAAGACGCAGATAAAGATAGATATGGGTTAAGGAAGAACAAAAAAAGGAAGGAAGGAAGAAATAGAAGGAAGTAGGAAAAGAAGGACAGCAGAAAGGAAGGAAGGGAGGGAGGGAGGAAGGAAGGAATTAAAAATATAGAGGAATAGGTTTGTAGTTGTGTAAAGAGATGCTAAGTGGCTTTTCTCTAAATTTCTAAGAATCAAATAATGCCTTCTCATATTGTCCTTCTCAATTTAGTTAGCAACTCTCTGTATTTGTAGCTCAATTTATATTTAAATGTTATATCTGATTTTCTTCCTGTGAATACTACACTGATTCTATTTCATTTCACTTAACGTGATGACTATAAATAAGGAATAAAGCAGCACCAACTACCTGGCATAACCTCTACTTAAAAATTCCCTTAAATATAAAACTCTAAAGCATAAAAAATGATAACTATGCTTGAATTTAGTATAGGCCATATCGGAGATAAATATGTAAATTTGAAAATATATTCATAGAACATACCAGTAATACAATTTTAAACTCATGGAAATACTATCTCTAATCCCTATAGATCTTACAGAAGAATAGACCACTTTTTTTATTTTTTGGAATGAACATTTTAAAGAAAAGCACATAAAAGCAAATAACTTATTTTCTTATGTTTACCAATGTGCCTAACAGTGCAAGCAGGAATATTCCCCAGCTAGGCAGAGTGAGAGGAAAGGAAAACTCAGGTAATTTTTTAGCTCCAACTCTAACACATTGCAGTCAGTGACCAGGCTGGCACTGCGACCCTGCCTGCCTGGCTGGGTCTGCGGTCTTTCCCCAGATGAGGACCTATTCCCAGGAGATTTCCATAAAAATAAAGTGTTCAAGGCCCAATAAGCTTTGAGAACACTACAAACTATTTTTTCCCCTTATAGATCTACCATGTGCTTTTACTTCTTTTTTTTTTTTTTTTTTTTTTTTTTGCCGTTTTAGCCAGGGGTGGCATGAACCCATCACCCCCAGTATATGGGGGCCAGCCAGCGCCCTACTCCTTGAGCCACAGGTGCTGTCCTGTGCTTTCACTTCTTAAAAGACTCTGGGAAGTTATAGGGTAAAGAAACCTTTTAACTTTTATGTCAATGTCATATTTTTTAAAGATCATTTTCTTTATTATTTTATGCGTCATTAATTACAATGAAGTTAACTATTAACATCAGAATTAATTACTGCTCTGTGGAACATATTCTGAGCACAGATTCCCAGAAAGGAAATTTTTAACCTTGCCTGGATCTTGGAAGAAAAGGATAAGTTTCAAAACAATCATACAACCTCATTATATGGATGAATCTTGAAATTTTGAAAAGTACTTGTACACAGGCTCGGCGCCTGTAGCTCGGGGGCTAGAGCACCAGTCACATACGCCAGACCTGGTGAGTTTGAATCTAGCCCAGGTCTGCCAAACAACAATGACAACCGCAATCAAAAAATAGCCAGGCATTGTAAAGGGCGCCTGTAGTCCCTGCTACTTGGGAGGCTGAGGCAAGAGAATCGTTTGAGCTCAAAAGTTTGAGGTTGCTGTAAGCTATGGCACTACAGCACTCTACTGAGGGTGACATAATGAGATTCTGTCTCAAAAAAAAAAAATACTCCTATATCTGTTATTTCTAATCCTTTAAATGCTTAATATTACTACCAATAATATCAATAACACTGCTCTGAAAACACAGCACTTCATTTTTTTTTTTTAAGTGAGAAGCATTTCCTTCAGACACTATTGATCCTAAAGTTGGAAACTAGGGCCTTAATTAAAGTTTCCACAGTAAAACATTCCTGTAGGCGATTTTAATTGGCTAGTGACTTTCCGCCTCTACAACTTCCATGCTATGTTAGATTTAATTCTTAGCTAAGTTTATAGCTATCATGCTAAGAAAATATTTCTCACCAGTGAAGTGAAAGTGATAATAATTGCTTTCTGGTGAGAACTAAAGGTTGATAAGAAAAAACATAAAAATTATTTTAATCACTATAGTGCTTTGTAATAGCTAATCATATTTGTTTGCATGTGTGTGTGTGTTTTTAGAATGCTAGTTCCAGCGGGCTCCTATATACCTGTGTTATTTGATATGTAGGTCTGTCTCCATTCCTGAAGAACTATGTAGAGAAATCCCGCTAAGATTTGAATCTCTCTATGTCTCATATTCATCTGCTAAAAATTTTATTTTCCTTGGAGAAGACTTTCTGCTAAAAAAAAAAAAAAAAAAAAAGTCCATTTCTCCATTGCTTCTGAACACAATGTAGAATGCACAATTTCCCTAATCCTGGATTTGGGTCTAAAAAGCAAAAACTTCTTGCTTCCAATAGAGGAGAAATTAATGTCAGTAAATGAAGAATGAACGCGCCTATATGGAATAGTAACTGAATTCAAATGCAGCATCCCTGGGTTACAGATAACCCAGTCTATTGCATTCTGTACTTCCAAAGGGGTTCCCAAGTCTCCCCAGAAGGATAATTTATAATCAAATACAGTAGAATCTCTATAGTTGACCACCTCCCCACACTGACCACCTCGTTAAGCTGATCTAGTTTGCATAGACCACATCTGAGGATCAGTACAGTTGGCCCAGTTCCTTAGGTTGGCCACCTCCGTGTGTTGACCAGTCTGGTACAGTCCCTTGGCAGGTCAGCCTACGGGGTTCTACTGTGATTTCTTCTGCATGTGCAAGCAAACCAGCATGGCATAAGAAGTTCATTGGTGCAGGATTTTTATGACAGCAGCTGGTCTCATTGTTCACACCCAGTCATGACTGCATTACCTTTGTCTTGACTTTTTATTCAGTTTGGTGAGTCTGAGTTTACCTTGTGATCATGACTCCAAAGTGAAAGTTCACTGCAAGTCCACGTGAGCCTTCGGTGAAGAGAAAGGGGATTACAATGGAAATAAAAGTAGAAATAATGGAGCATTAGGAGAAAAGCAAGGTGCCATCATCCACTAAAAGAACACTGGGCTTCAATTGCTTCATTATCAGAACAATTATGAAGGTTAACGTGAGAATGATGGAACATGTCAAAGGCAACACTCTGATGAAAGCATCTGTTATTACTAAGTAGGATAGTGAGTAATATTAATTATTGAGATGGACAGTTTACTGTTGATTTGGTTAGAAGATGAAAATAAGCACAACATTCCTTTTAGCCTACTGTTGATGCAATGTCCTGGGAGCATTAACATTTCATATTCTTTTTTGAAATTTCTCCTTTTGTCTGTCTAAACTTTTTTATATTTGGGTTTGTACCTGTGTTATTTGATAGGTAGATTTGACCCCATTCCTAAAGAACTATGTAGTGATAATTAAAAGAAGGAGCACAATAATTTCTGTAACTACTATTAAATTAGAGGGGTATTGTTATTATTATTACTACAGTGTTACACTATATTATTGCTACTACATATGAGCCATTGTGTAATTGTCATTATTTATGTTGTTACTGTACATAGATGGTTCATCAAGGATTTTAGTTACATACAAATTTGACCTAAAAACATTCTTAGGATCATATCTTGTCTATAACCCAGAGATCTCTTACACTGAGGAATTCATGGCCACAGAAATGCACACATTTCTCCTTCCAAGCATTCCCTGACACTTTCCAAATTCCACCATCTTTAAATTTTAAAATAAGACCTTGAGTGTTGCAATGGTAAGAAATCTAGAGGCTAGAAAAGGTTATCTCAATAATTTTCATATTTTCCTTATATGTTGGTTTTGAGATCCAAGATATCATTTGAACAACCAATCTTCATAGTACACAAGTTAAAAAATTGTAGTAAATTAGAACTGCAGCATTTCAGAAACCTTTCCAGTTTGAGTATTATCATGGTGTCTATAAAACGCTGTCACTGCAACAATCCTCCACCTGCGATGCAGAATGTCATCTCCACTCTTTCTCCCACCTTCATTCCGTAGCTCTCAGTGATGCAGGTGTTATGTGCCCTTCTCCCCCAAATAATCATCTTTTAGATACTACATCTAGTTCCCAGAGCACTATGATGATTTTCTCGGCTTTCAGTTGAACTGATGCCGATCTAGATTACCTTTGTATGGTACGGTCACAAAACAGTCATGATTGTGCTTTCAGCTCCTTACTAAACAACAGTACAAATTTAATGACAAAATGAGAACTAATGTGTGCCTCCTATGGGCCAAATGTGAGATTAAGACATTGCATGCATTATAGTATGGAGATCTTCTACTTGGCTTAGTAGTTATATATTTCTCTGCAATCTTGTGATAAAGGCAGGGTCAAATAAATGTTAAATATCATTTAAGTTTTCCTCTTTGACTTCTGGCTATTTTTAAGACTCTTCTCTTTTAAAGACTTTAAACAACATCTATTCAATTAATTCATAGATTCCAAGACACTCTGGTCAATATCTTCTTATCTTTCCTTCAAACTCTAGATCCATGCACTCAACTGACAACTGATATCTCCAGTTGAATGACTAATAGACGTTTCTACCAGGACATGTCCAGAACTGAGCCTCTGATCTTTACCCTGATGTCTATGGCTCCTGGGAATCTTTACTCATCCTATGAAATGACAAAATCCTGCCATTTTCCAGGCCAGGAACTCTGGAATCCACACTTATTCAACAGGCAATCCCTCTGGGCTCTCTTTGTAGAGCACATGGCTCCTCATCATTTTCACTGCTGACCCAACCCATCATCATCTCTAGCTGGGGTTATTACGATAGTCTCTGCTCCCAGCCCCATCCCCCTGGTTCTAAATCCTTTCAACAAAAGATGGTGATCTGCTAGATAACCTAATTTTACTTCTCTACTCTGAACCATCTACTGTCTTCCCTGTTTCCTCTCCTACCACATGGGCCCTTGGCCTGCCACTGAGAGTATGCTTCTACATCATGGTCTCTGTACTCACTATGTCCTCATATTGCAATTCTCCTCACCAGATATTGGCAGAGCTTACTCCGTCCTCTCTTTCAGGTCTTTATTCAGACACCACCTTATACTTCCAGAATCCCTATTTCACCACTCATGTGCTTTCAGAGACATCCACAGGCACATACATACACAGCATAGGCACACAAGCATATAGGCCCATATAATCCTGATACACAGTTCAAGGAATCTCCACACATGCCAGAACATTCTGGAATTTTCACTGAATATATACTTCCTAAACTGTAGACCTTAACAACTCCAGTTTTTGCTTCTCTTTCCCGTCCTTTTTCATCCATGACACTCTCACTGGATCTACTGGGAGAATAAATCAGATCTGCAATGCTTCCCAACACTGAATCAGTCCTGGAAATGGCAAAGCATGCAGTGATAGCCTTTATTACAATCCGTGAAGCTAATTCACACTGTCTGGGTTCTGGACCCACTGATCATGGGAAGAAACACTACAAATCTTTACGTATTATATGTCATTTTTACAGACCTTTAAATGAGCAATGTAAGAACTACATTGTTTAATATCCAAATGAATGTTTCTACTAATTAAAGCATAAAGGGAAAATCCCTCATATCTACTAAAGACCCCCATTGCCTGGATTAAAAAAAAACCCATCAACAGTAGTGAAAAGTAGCCTTTTATAAAATGTATTTAATACTATAAATTCAATAATCCTTTCAAATAAAGATGATTTAAGCTGAATATTACTATTATGTTTACATATGCTAGTAGGTGTCACTGAAATTTAAAAAATGGATATTTCTTTACATGCTTCCTCAAACTTTCTTAAGCTCCATAGTAATAAGGCATACCTACAAACATCAATATAGAAAATAACATCTTTCAAAACAATCTCAAAAGGAGCTAATGGATTTTCTGTGAGGTAAAGAAAAGCTCTGCTTCTCTCTATGGTGCTAGCAACAGAGACGAATCCCCAGAGACTTTAAAATAAAACCGTGGGCTAGAAATAGATTAGTACAGAACATTATGTTCTCAACAAAGGAAAATTGAGTGGTTGGTAAGAATAGGGTAAATATGAGGATAATTTTAAAAATTAAGAAAATAAAATTAATATCCATCTAAAATGTTATTTGGCAAGGTGTTGAAAACCCGACAGGGCAGGGAGGAAAACCTGAGAAGGCAAAGCTGTAGATGTTGACATAGAGAGAGTCAACCAAAAACAGTAGTACAAATTTAAATTGGGTTCATCAAAAACTAAACAAAATATGATGTCTGTAAATTCACCAAGCAGGGCACTGAACAACCACAAAGCTAAAAGAGAATCAGCATTCAGGAGGAATCAGCAGCCTGGTGTAATAAAATATGGTGCAGCATGATGGTATGGCGCTGCCATGGCTTCACTCTTTCTCTAAGTACTTTCTAAAACTAAGGTGTTGTTACTGTAATCAGTGTAATTTCACTGTTTATGACAAACCAGTTTCTAAGATCCTGCTTTTTTTTTTATGATTAAAGATCTTTAGACTAGCACTCTGGGAGGCCGCAGCAGGTGGATTTCCTGAGCTCAGGAGTTTGAGACCAGCTTTTGCCTCAGCAAAAGCAAGAATCCATCTCTAGTAAAAACAGAAAAAACTAGCTGGGTGTTGTGGCAGGTGCCTGCAGTCCCAGCTGCTTGGGAAGCTGAGCTATGACACCACAGCACTCTAGCCTGGGCAACAGAATGAGACTCTGTCTCAGAAAAATAAAAACAAGTTTGGAAACTCATTTCCATTATATTATTTTACCAGGTGGACAAGCAGAAGTGTCCCCTCTGACATTTTTTTTTTCAGTTTTTGGCTGAGGCTGGGTTTGAACCCACCACCTCCAGCATATGGAGCCAGTGCCCTACTCCCTTGAGCCACAGGCGCTGCCCACTTAGGTTAATTGCATTCTTTGTTCAGGTTTCCAAAGAGAATAGTAGAAGCCAGTAAAGACATTGATAAGTTGCTTCAGAACATGGATCAGTCCAACCCCTTCTCTCTCTTTTTTTTAATAATTTTATTGAATCATAATTATGTACATTGGTGCAATCATAGGGCACGATTCATATACATTCCGAAATATTTTGATCGTACTGTTACAGATAGCCTTCATGGCATTTTCTTGATCACTATATATAGACAT
>CAUYON010205537.1:0-62214 GCA_963573935.1 Arctocebus calabarensis | reverse complement strand
TTCTACTAGCTCACATTCTTTTTGGTTTTACATTTCTCCTTTCCTCTTTTTTTTAATTCTCTTTTTTTTTTTTTTTTTTTGACCTCAAGCTGTCACCCTGGATAGAGTGCTATGGCATCACAGCTCACAGCAACCTCTAATTCCTGGGCTCAAGCGAGTCTCCTGCCTCTGCTTCCCAAGTAGCTGGGACTACAGGTGCCCGCCACAACGCCTGGCCATTTTTTTTTTTTTTGGTTGCAGCTGTCATTTTTGTTTGGCGGGTCCTGGAAGGATTCAAACCCGCTAGCTCAGGTGTATGTGGCTGGCGCCCTAGCCCATTGAGCCACAGGTGATGAGCCACCTCTCTTTTTTAAAATTTCAGGTTAATGTGAGGGTACAAACAACTAGGTTACAGTACTTGCACTTTTTAGGTATTCTTTCCTCTCTTAAAAAAAATATTATTATTAGAATTTTTTCAGAATTCCATTTTAATTACCCTGTTTACCTTTTCTTTTTCTTTCTCTTTTTTTTTTGTAGAGACAGAGACTCACTTTATCGTTCTTGGTAGAGTGCTGTGGCATTACACAACTCACAGCAACCTCCAACTCCTGGGCTTAGGCGATTCTCTTGCCTCAGCCTCCTGAGTAGCTGGGACTACAGGCCCCCGCCATCTTTGTTGTTGTAGTTTGGCCGGGGCTGGGTTTGAACCCTCCACCCTCAGTATATGGGCCTGGCACCCTACCCACTTAGCCACAGGTGCTGCCCAACCTGTTGTTGACCTTTTAACTATTGTTATTTGCATTCTTTTCTTTAAAAAAAAAAAATTAAAGCTAATGCAAGCTTCCAAGCAGCAAGGGAAATTGCCTTTTTTTCTCTTTTCTTAGAGGCAGGATCCAGCTAATCTTTTTATTATTATTTCAAAGTATTGCAGGGGTACAAATATTTTTGGTTACATGGATTGCTTTTTAGTGCTTGAGTCGTGGTTATAAGTGTGCCTGTCACCCAAATAGTGTTTATTATACCCATTGGGCAGATTATCGTCCATCTCCTTCTACATCCTTTCCCTTGTTTGATTTCCTTTAAGTATATGTATGCTTGTCAATTAGTTGCAATTTAATAGTACGTACATGTAGTATTTGTTTTTCTGTTCTTTAGATACTTCACATGGGATCATGGTCTCCAGTTTCATCCAAATTGCTGGAAATGGCATTCATTCATTCTTCTTCATGGCTGAATAGTATTCCTTAGTATATATATACCATATTTTGTTCATCCACTTATGAATTGATGGACATTTGGGTTGATTCCTCATCTTTGCAATTATGAATTATGCTGCAATAAACATTTGAGTACAAGTGTCTTTTTGATAAAATAACTTCTTTTCCTTTGGGTAAATACTCAATAGTGGGATTGCTGGATCAAATTTTTAGTTCTTTAAGGTAACTCCATACTGTTTTCCATAGAGGTTGTACTAATTTTCAGTTCAACCAACAATGTAGTAACATTCTTTTCTCTCTGCATTCATGTCAGCATCTATGATTTTTGGTCTTTTTAAATAAAAGCCATTCTAACAGGGATAAAAAAAGATAATATCCTCAGTGCCTGTGGCCCAACTGGATAAGGCACCAACCACGTATACCTGAGCTGGTGGGTTCAAATCCAGCCCGGGCTCACCAAACAACAATGATAGCTGCAACCAAAAAATGGCCAGGCGTTGTGGCGGGCGCCTGTAGTTCCAGCTACTTGGGAGGCAGAGGCAGGAGACTTGCTTGAGCCCAGGATTTGGGGGTTGCCGTGAGCTGTGATGTCACAGTACTCTATCCAGGGTGACAGCTTGAGGCTCTGTCTCAAAAAAAACAAAAAAACAAAAAAAGATAATATCTTATTGTGGTTTTAATTTACATTTCCCTGATGATTAGTGATGTTGAGGTTTTTCTTTCAAATGTTTGTTGTCCATTTGTCTATCTTCTTTTGAAAAGCTTCTGTTTATGTGTTTTGTTTGTTTGTTTGTTTTTGTAGAGACAGAGTCTCACTTTATCACCCTTGGTAGAGTACCGTGATGTCACAGAGCTCACAGCAACCTCCAACTCCTGAGCTTAGGCGATTCTCTTGCTTCATCTTCCCGAGTAGCTGGGACTACAGGTGCCCACCATAATGCCCGGTTATTTTTCTGTTTTTTGCAGTTGGCCGAGGCCATGTTTGAATCTGCCACCTTCAGTATATGGGGCAGGCATATACTCAATGAGCCACAGGCACTGCCCTGTTTATGTGTTTTGCCCACTTTTTTGATGGGGTTGTTTGATTTTTTCCTTGCTGTTTTCTTGAGTTCTTTGTAGATTCTGGTTATTACCAATGGATAGCTTGCAAATATTTTCTCTCATTCTTTAGGTTGCATATTTTCTCTGTTTATTATTTCCTAGGCTGTGCAGAAGCTTTTTAATTTATTCAAGTCCTATTCACTTAGTTTTGTTGTTGTTGTGAATGCCATTGGGGTCTTCTTCACAAATTCGTTGCCTGAGCTGATATCTGGAAGAGTTTTTCCAACATTTTCTTCTAGAATTCTTATGGCTTCATGCCTTACATTTATGTCATTTACCCATCTTTAATTAACTTTTGTGAGTGATGAGAGATACTGTTTCTGTTTAATTCTTCTGCATGTAACCAATCCAATTTTCCCAGCACCATTTATTGATTAGGGATTATTTTCCCCAGTGTATATTTTTGTCTGCTCTGTCAGTGATCACTTGGCTGTATGTGGATGGTTTTATATATGCATGTTCTATTTTGTTCAGTTGATCTTGTTTCTATTTTGTGCTGATACTATGCTGTTTTGGTTGTTATAGTTTGGTAATGTAATATCTCTGGTTTTGTGCCTTTTGCTTAAGATTGCCTTGGCTATTTGGGCTCTTTTCTGGTTCCAAATGAAGACTAGAATTATTTTTTCTGGATCTGTGAAATATGACATTGCATTTTAATGGGAATTTTATTGAATCTGTAAATCACTTTGAGTAGTTTGGACATTTTAATGATGTCAATTCTACCAAGCCTTGAGCATGATACAGTTTTCCATTTGTTTGTATCCTCTGCAATTTCCTTTCTTAAAATGTTTTGTAGTTCTCTTTGTAGGGAT
Organism: Arctocebus calabarensis; assembly: GCA_963573935.1. Taxonomy (NCBI): domain Eukaryota; kingdom Metazoa; phylum Chordata; class Mammalia; order Primates; family Lorisidae; genus Arctocebus; species Arctocebus calabarensis. The sequence goes on along the minus strand of CAUYON010205537.1, from coordinate 59,105 downwards.
CTTTCACCTCCTTGGCTAAGTATACTCTTAGTTATTTTATTTTTTTTAAAAGCATTTGGGAATGATAGTGAATCTTTGACTTTACACTCCACTTGACTGTTAGTGGTATATACAAATGCTACTGCTTTGTGCATATTGACTTTGTAACCAGCTTTGGTGTGGATCTCTGGGTGCTTCATCCATTCTGCCGACTAGAGCCCATGAGATACTGGCATTAACCTATTTATTCTTCTTTCCTTCAGAGCTATGGGTTTGTGGGCTGCTTCTAGTCTGCCATTCTTTTCCCTCCTGATGTCTCCTTCTGATGGTGTTTTCATGATAAATGCTTGCAATGGCCCCAGCTAATGTTCTTTTCTTTTTTCAATTCTTTTTTTAGTGGGGTCAACATAGCAATGAAGGGTGTTGCTGTGTTGCCCAGGCTGATCTTGAACTCGTGGCCTCAAGTAATCCTCCCCATCTTGGACTACCAAAGTGCTAGTCTTATAGCCATGAGCCACTATATCCAGCCATTATTTGCATTATTTTCTTGGTGGTTTCTTCTTATTGGTTATTTGGATATCCTTTTTATAGAGTGTTTATTTGAGTCTCTTGACCATTGGGTTATCTGTCTAATTTTTATTGATTTGTATGACTTCCTTTTATATTTTAGCTAGAAGACCCTTGAGAGATATATGTATCACAAATATCTTCTTCCACTCAGTAGCTTGCCATTTTTCCCCCCTCATTGTGGTTTTTTTTTTTTTTATTGTTGAGGATTCATTGAGGATACAAGAAACCAAGTTACACTGATTGCATTTGTTAGGTAAAGTCCCTCTTACATTTGTGTCTTGCCCTCAAAGGGTGTGGCATACACCAAGACCCCACTGTCTTCCCTCCTTCCCTCTATCTGCTCTTCCTTTCCCCTACCCCTCCCTCCTTCTTTCTCTCTCTACTCTCTCCTACCCCTATCCCCACCATGTCACTAATTATCATTAATAGTCCTAATATCAAAATTGAGTACATGGGATTCAAATTAGACCTCTCATTTGATTCTGCAATCCCATTACTGGACATCTACCCAGAAGGAAAAAAATTGTCATGGTTTTTTGTGATTAAAATAACTTCTTCATCGTGCTATAGTATACTCTAAGTCTCTACTTTCTCATATAAAAAGTAGGGTTTATAGTAGTATCTCACTCATAGAATTGTTATGAGGAATACTTAATTTTAATTTTAATATTTTTTATTTTTATTTTTTCTTGAGGATTCATTGAGGGTATGAAGGACCAAGTTAAATTGATTGCATTTGTTAAGTGAAGTCCCTCTTATAATTGTGTCCTGCCCCCAAAAGGTGTGTTACACACCGTAACCCCCCACCCTCTCCCTTCTTCCCTCTCTTTGTTCTACTCTTCCCCCACCCCTCGCCACGTACTAGATCTTTAATTGTCCTCATATCAGAACTGAGTATATAGGATTCTTGCTTCTCCATTCTTATGATGCTTTACTAAGAATAATGTGTTTGACTTCCATCCAGGTTAATACTAAGGATATAAAATCTCCATTTTTTATAAATGGCTGAATAGTATTCCATGGTATACATAGACCACAACTTGGTAATCCATTCCTGAGTTGGTGGGCATTTAGGCTGTTTCCACATTTTGGTGATTGTAAATTGAGCTGTGGTAAACAGCCTACTGCAAGTGTCCATATGGTAAAAGGACTTTTTTTCTTCTGGGTAGATGCCCAGTAATGGGATTATAGAATCAAATGAGAAGGTCTCATTTGAGTTCTTTGAGGGTTCTCCATACTTCCTTCCAAAAAGGTTGTATTAGTTTATAGTCCCACCAGTTGTGTAAAAGTGTACCTTCTTTCCACATCCATGCCAGCATCTGCAGTTTTGAAATTTTGTGATGTGGGCTGTTCTTGCTGGGGTTAGATGGTATCTCAAGGTGGTTTTGATTTGCATTTCTCTAATAATTATGGATGATGAGTATTTTTTCATATGTTTGCTAGCCATTAATCTGTTTTCTTTAGAGAAGGTTCTAGTCATCTCTCTTGCCCATTGATGTAAGGGATTCTTGGCTTTTTGTGTGTTGATTAATTTGAGTTGTCTGTAGCTCCTAGTTATCAAGCTTTTGTCTGATTCAAAATATGCAAATATCCTGTCCCATTGTGTAGGTGGTCTATTTTTTTTGGTTGTTGTCTCCTTAGCTATATAGAAGCTTTTCAGTTTAATTAAGTCCCATTTGTTTATTTTTGTTGTTTGTTGAAGTCTTCTTCATAACGTCTTTCACCAGGCCAATATCTTCCAGAGTTTTTCCTATGCTTTATTTGAGGATTTTTATCATTTCATGCCTTAAATTTAGGTCTTTTATCCATCTCAAATCAATTTTTTGTAGGTTGAGAAAGGTTTGGGTCCAGTTTCAGTCTTTTACATGTAGAATCCAGTTCTCCCAGTAACATTTATTGAATAGGAATTGTTCCCCCAGTATGTTTTTGTTTGATTTATCTATGATTAGGTGGTTGTAAGATGTTAGTTTCATTTCCAATCAATTTCCAGTTGTCTATGTCTCTCTTTTTGTGTCAGTACCATACTGTTTTGCTCACTATGGCCTTGTAGTACAGTATAAAGTCTGGTATGCTGATGCCCAGCTTTGTTTTTATTACTAAGAACTGCCTTAGCTATATGAGGGGTTTTTGGTTCCAAACAAAATGAAGATTTATTTTTTCCAAGTCTTCAAAGTACAATTTTGGTATTTTAATAGGAATGGCATTGAATGTGTAGATTGCTTTGGGAAGTATGGACATTTTAACAATGTTGATTCTTCCTAGCCCTGAGCGTGTTATTTTTCTTCCGTGTGTTAATATCTTCTGCTATTTCTTTTCTTTCTTTTTTTTTTTTGTGTGTGTGGTTTTTGGCCAGGGCTGGGTTTGAACCTACCACCTCTAGCATATGGGGCTGGCACCCTACTCTTTTGAGCCACAGGTGCTGCCCTCTTCTATTTCTTTTGTTAGCGTTTCATAATTTCTTTTTTTTTTTAATTTTTTTGTTGTTGCAGAATCATTAAGGATACAAGAAATCAGGTTACACTGATTGCATTTGTTATGTAAAGTCACTCTTATAATTGTGTCTTGCCCCCAAAAGGTGTGTCACACACCAAGACCCCCATACCCCTCTTTTCTTCCCTCCATCTGCTCTTCCCTTCCGTCACCCCCTCCCTCCTTCTCTGTCTCTCTGCTCTCTCCTCCCACCCTGCACTGTGTACTAGGTCATTAATTGTCCTCATATCAGACTTGAGTATATAGGTTTCTTTTTGTGATGCTTTACTAAGAATAATGTGTTTCACTTCCATCCAAGTTAATACAAAAGATGTAAAGTCTCCATCTTTTTAATGGCTGAATAGTATTCCATGGTATACATATACCACAACTCAGTAATCCATTCCTGGGTTGGTGGGCATTTAGGCTGTTTCCACATTTTGGCAATTGTAAATTGAGATGTGATAAACAGTCTACTGCCAGTGACCTTATGGTAAAAGGACCTTTTTTCCTTCTAGGTAGATGCCTAGTAATGGGATTGCAGAATCAAATTGGAGGTATAGCTTGAGTTCTTTGAGGGTTCTCCATACTTCCTTCCAAAAAGTTTGTATTAGTTTGCAGTCCCACCAGCAGTGTAAAAGTGTACTTTTCTTTCCACATCCATGACAGCACCTGTAGTTTTGAGACTGTGTGATGTGGGCCATTCTTGCTGGGGTTAGATGGTATCTCAAGGTGGTTTTGATTTGCATTTCTCTAATAATTATGGATGATGAGTATTTTTTCATATGTTTGCCCATTCATCTGTCTTCTTTAGAGAAGATTCTAGTCTTCTCTCTTGTCCATTGATAAATGGGACTGTTGGCTTTTTTCATGTGGATTAATTTGAGTTGTCTGTAGCTCCTAGTTATCAAGCTTTTGTCTGATTCAAAATATGTAAATATCCTGTCCCATTGTATAGGTTATCTATTTGCTTTGGTTGTTGTCTCTTTAGCTGTACAGAGGCTTTTCAGTTTAATTAAGTCTCATTTGTTTACTTTTGTTGTTGTTGCAATTGCCATGGAAGTCTTCTTCATAAAGTCCTTACCCTAGCTGATATCTTCAAGTGTTTTTCCTATACTTTCTTTGAAGATTTTTATCATTTCATGCCTTAAATTTAGGTCTTTTATCCATCTTAAATCAATTTTTGTGAGTGGAGAAAGATTCATTTTCAGTCTTTCACATGTGGATAGCCAGTTCTCCTGGCACCATTTATTTAATAGGGATTCTTTCCCCCAGTGTATGTTCTCATTTGGTTTATCAAAGATTAGGTGGCTGTAAGAAGTTAGTTTCATTTCCTGGTTTTCTATTTGATTCCAAATGTCTATGTTCTTATTTTTGTGTCAGTATCATGTTGTTTTGACCACTATGGCCTTGTAATATGGCCTGAAGTCTGGTAGGCTGATGACCCCAGCTATATTTTATTACTGAGAACTGCCTTAGCTATATAGGCAGTTCTGGTTCCATACAAAATGAAGAATTATTTTTTAATTCTTCTTAAAAGTATGATATTGGTGTTTTAATAGGGATGGCATTGAATCTGTTGATTGCTTTTGGAAGTATAAACATTTTAACAGTGTTGATTCTTCCCAGCCATGAACATGTATGTTCTTCCCTTTGTTAATATCCTGTGCTATTTCTTTTCTTAGGTTTTCATAATTTTTTTTACAGAAGTCCTTCACCTCTTTTGTTATGTATATTCCTATTTATTTCATTTTCTTTGAAGCTATTGTGAAGGGGATTGTGTCTTTATTGGCTTCTCATCTTGGCTGTTATTAGCATATACAAAGGCTACTGACTTGTGCACATTGATTTTGTATTCTGAGACATTACTGTATTTTATGATCACTTCCAGGAGTCTTGTAGTTGAGTCTTTGGGATTCTCTAGGTATAAGATCATATCGTCAGGGAAGGGGGAGAATTTGACCTCCTCTGGTTACATTTGGATGCCCTTAATCTCCTTCTCTTGTGTGATTGTATTGGCTAGAATGTCCAACACTATGTTGTTAGAGGACAACTTTGGTTCCAATTCTAAGGGGCAAAGCTTTCAGTTTTACTCCATTCAGTAAAAGACTAGCTGAGAGTTTGTCATAGATTGCTTAGATCGGTTTAAGAAATGTGCAACATATACCTATACTCTTCAGTGTTCTAATTAGAAGGGGATGCTGGATTTTATCAAAGGCTTTTTCTGCATCTATTGAGAGGAATCACATGGCCTTTGTTTTTGCAATTACATTTATGGACTTGTGTATGTTAAACCAGCCTTGTATCTGTGGGATTAAACCTACTTGATCATGATCACTTTTTTTTTTTGCAATTTTTGGCCAGGGCTGAGTTTGAACTCACCACCTCCAACTTATGGGGCTGGCGCCCTACTCCTTTGAGCCACAGGCGCCACCCCATGAGCACGTTTTTGATGAGAAGCTGTAGTCTATTGGCAAAGATTTTGTTGAGAATTTTTGCATCTATATTCATTTGTGAAATTGATCTAAAGTTCTCCTTTTTAGTTGGGTCTTTTCCTGGTTTTGGTATCAGGGAAATGTTTTCTTCATAGAACTTGTTGGGGAATATTCCTTCCTCCTCAATTTTTTTGGAATAATTTTTGCAGTATGGGATTAAATTCTTCTTCAAGGTTTGATAGAATTCTAGTGTGAAGCCATCTTGACCAGGGCATTCTGTTGTTGGGAGATTTTTATTGTTTCTTTGATCTCAGTGCTTGAAATTGGTCTGTTCAGGAGATTTCTTTCTAGCTAAATCCAGGGAGAGGGTGTGATTCCAAATATTGACCCATTTCCTACACATTGTCAAATTTCTGGGCATAGAATTTCTGGTAGTATTCAGAGATAATCTCTTGTATCTCTGTGGCATCTATTGTTATTTCCCCTTTATCATTTCTGATTGAGGTTACTAGAGATTTTGCTTTTCTATTTCTAGTTAGTCTGGCCAAAGGTTTATCTGTTTCATTTATCATTTCTTTTTTTTGTTTATTTATATTTTTTTTTTATATTTATTTTTTTTCTGGCCAAAGTTTTATCTGTTTAATTTAACATTTTTTTTTTTTCTTTATTCAATTTATTTATTTGTTTTTTTTTTTTTTTTTTTTTTTTTTGGTTGCAGCTGTCATTTTTTTTGGCAGGCCCGGGCTGGATTCGAATCTGCCAGCTCAGGTATACGTGGCACCTGAGCTGCTTGAGCCACAGGCGCCAAGCCTCATTTATCTTTTCTAAAAACCAAGTCTTTGTTTTGTTAGTTTTCTGAATGATTCTTTTGTTTTCAATCTCATTAATCTCTGATTTAATTTTTGATATTTCTTTTCTTCTGCTTGGTTCAGTCTTAGTTTGTTCTTCTTTTTCCAATTCCATAAGATGGCTTGTGAGTTTGTTGATGCACTGTCTTTCTGTTTTTCAGATGAAGGCATCTAAAGTGATAAATTTCTCTCTCAGCACTCCTTTTGTTGTATCTCAAAGGTTTTGGTAGCTGTGTCTTCATTGTTGTTATGCTCAAGGAACTTAATGATCTCTTCTTTTACATCTTCCTGCAGCCACTGTCATTCAGCATAAGGTTGTTTAATTTCTGTGAGTTTGTGTGGGGTTGAATGTTTCTGTTGGAGTTGAGTTCCACCTTTGTTGGCTTGTGGTCTGAGAAGATACAAGGTAAAATTTCAATTGTTTTGATTCTGTTGAGGTTTTCTTTGTGTCCTAGGATAGGATCAATTTTGGAGAATGTTCTATTGCTCGATTAAAAGAATGTATATTCTTTAGCTTTGTGATGGAGTGTTCTATATACGTCTATCAAGGATAGTTGTTCTAGGATCACATTTCAGTCCCTTGTATCTTTGTTTAGTTCTTGTTTAGAGGATCTGTCTAGCTCTGTAAGAGGAGTGTTAAAGTGCCCTGCTATACTATTGTTATGGGACATCATATTGCTCAGACTAATTAAGGTCTGTTTCAGGAATCTTGGAGCATTTAAGTTGGGTGCATAAATATTTAGAATTGAAATGTCTTCTTGTTATATTTTTCCCTTGACCAATATGAAGTGTCCATCTTTGTTTTGACTTTAGTTGCTTTAAATCCACTTGTATCTGAAAATAAGATTGTAATCCCTCTTTTCTTCTGAATTCTGTTTGCCCCCAAAATTGTCTTCCAATCCTTAACTCTGAGTTTTAATTTTTCCTTTGAGGCTAGGTGTGTTTCCTTCAGACAGCAAATGCATGGCTTGTGTTTTTTTCTCCAATCAACTAGTCTATACATCTTCAGTGGAGAATTCAAGGCTTTAACATTTATTGAGATAATTAATAATTGTGGTGGTGTTCTAGTCATCTTATTTTGTGAAAGTCCATTGCTTAGTTTTATCTTTTGCATCATTGTGGAAGCTAAAGTTTTGTCCTTTGTTTCTGGGTGCTTACTTTGCTGGTGGTCCGTTTTGATGGTCAGTGTGTAGAACAGGTTGAAACATTTCCTGTAGAGCTGATATTCCTGTGGCCAACTTCCTCAGTGTTTGCATATCAGTAAAAGATTTGATTTCTCTGCCAATTTTAAAGCTTAGCTTAGCAGGATATAGAATTCTGATTGGACATTTTTGTGTTTAAGTAGATTAAAGGTAGATGACCATTGTCTTCTGGCTTGAAAAATTTCATTTGAGAAGTCTGCGGTCACCTTGATGAATTTATCCTTTTAGTCTATTTATGGTTACTCCTGGAAACTAGCAGAATCTTTCTTTTTGTCTCAACATTGGACAGGTTCATTACAATGTGTCTTGGAGAAGCTCTATTTGAGGTGAGGTGACCTGGGGTCCAATATACCTCTGAAAGGAGTGTTCAGAATCTTTGGTGATATTTGGGAACTTTTTATTTATAATGTTCTCTAGGTTGTCTTCCATTCCTCTGGGACATTCTTCTTCCCCTTCTGGAATACCTATAACTTGTGTGTTTGAATGTTTCATGAAGTCCCGTAATTCTGTGACTGTTCTGCTTTCTCTCTTTTTTTAGGACTCTTTAACTTCTGAGTTATCTCAAGAGCTTTGTCCTCTACCTCTGAGATTCTTTCTTCTGTATGGTCTAATCTGTTATTGATACTTTCTACTGCATCTATAAGTTCCCTAATTGACTGCTTCAATTCCTTTAGCTGTGCTATGTCCTGTCTATATTCTTCACATTGTTCATCTCTTATGTAATTGTGTTTTTGGATATCCTTTTGGTTATTTTCCACTTTCTCAGAAATTTACTTCATTGTTTTTATAATCTGCATTTTAAATTCCCCTTCTGTCATTTCTGACATTTCTTTATAGGTAGAATCCTCTGTACTAGCTACCTCATGGTCCTTTTGGAGGGTTGCTCTGGACTGGTTTTTCATGGTGTCAGGATTTTTCTGCTGTTTCTTCCTCATGAGTGTTTTCTATTGACTGTTTCCTTGCTGTAATTTTCCTTTTACTTCCTCTTGATCTTTAAGTTACTGTGCTTCTGACCTAAGGTGTTGATGAGTCCTTTTGGTACAGAACCAAAAGGATGAGCACATTGAAGAGCAAGAAGGGAAAAAAGATAAAAAAGAAAAAAGAGAAAGGAAAGTGGTGAGTAAAAGGAAAGATTAACAAATAGAAGAGAGTCACAGAAAAGGAGAAATAGGAGTAATAAATGTGTACAGTAGGGTACTTTGACCCACACCTTAAAAACCCCCAATCTCTGTGGGTGCTAGGTTGTTTGGTTCTCTTGGGGTCTGCAGCTATTTGCCAGCCTGAGCAGACACAGTACCCCACTTCCACCAAATAGAAAGGAAAAACAAAAATACTATAAATCAAATCTAAACAAACAGAGAACTTTACTGGATAAATTGGGGGGGGACAAAATAATAGGGACAGAAAAGTAGCAAAAATGAATTTCTTATTATTAAAGAAGGTAGCAATGAAAAATTATATTTACACTAGGAAAATGAAAAAAATTAGGGGGAAAAAGTTAAAAAAAAAAGAAAAACAAAAACAAAGCAATATGATCTGCTAATCACAATGCAGATGCAGCTGCATTGTGCAGCATATAAGATGGACACTGGAGGCCTCTGCTGACTTTTTGCCCTGAAACCCTGCAGGGTTGAGAGCCTGAAACTCTCTTCAGCCCACTTAAAAGACAATTTAAATCATTACCCTTGGCTAAGCAGAGACTTTCCCAAGAAAGCATATGTCACTGGGATCTCTCCTGAAGTGGCTGCCCAATTATTAGGTGTATAAAAACTGGCCTCACTCTATACCCCTGAGGGCTGAGGCTGCAAGGCAGCTCTCCTACTGCCAAACAATGAAAGCTCTGCTCTTCCCTGGTGTCTCAGTCTTGGCTTCTAGGCACTGTTCTAAGTCACTGTATCACTTGCCCAAGGTCTCGCAGCATGGGTCTTGCTTTGGAACCCTGAGGGTGGAGCCTGCATGGCAGCTGTCTCAGTGGCTGCATACCCAGGCCACAACTGAACAATGAAAACTCTATTCTGGTCCAGCAGCTCAGTCCTGGTCTCTGGTCAGCACTCAAAGTCACTTATACTCTTGGCCAAGATCTCCCAAGGTAATTCAACCAAGTGTCCAAGTCCAAAAAAACAAAACAACCTGCACAGAAGGCCTTCCCTGACTGAAATCTCACTGCTGTCACTATAGCCATAGCAACCTCACAGCATCAGACCAAACACAACCACTTTCCTGTTCCTCCCCACTTTTGTTCTCCTTCTGGGCTCCGAAATCTCCATCTGCCTCCCTGCATCCCCAAAGGGGTGTTTCTGGTCAGTCCCCACAAGTCAGAGGTGCCTGGAGTCTTCTCTCCTCAATCTCATTGAGCCCAGTGGCAAAGAAGCTGTTACTCAGCCACCATCTGGTGGCTCTGCCCCCGCATCCCAGGAATACTTTTTTTAATGCATGTACTCCTAGCAAAGTGCCTAGTTCTTAGTAAAGCTCAATAAATGTTATCCAGTGCCAGCCTTCTGTCCCCCACCTAGCCTTTTACTTCCTTCTAATTCCTCTGTTTCTGAGTCTTAGTCATGATGTATAGCAAAAAATGTAGACCATATGGCCTAATCAATTCCTAACCTCTTAGAGTATGTGATCCTTCATCTATAAACTGTCATCCTTATTTGTAAAATCATGTGCTTGTCACTAACATAAGTCATGGTAAGTTAGTGATGACTTATTCTCATGTGTCAATATCATGACCTCAAGTGTTTCTTTCAATTTCTTCCTGGAGAAGAGATTTACGAAAGAAGTAGGTTCTCTTTTTTTTTTTTTTTTTTGTCTCCCTCTGTGACATCATAGCTCACAGCAACCTCCAACTCTAGGGCTTAAGTGATTCACTTGCCTGAGTCCCCCACATAGATAGGACTACAGGCACCTGCCACAACGCCCTGCTATTTTTGAAACGTGGTTTCACTCTTGCTCAGGGCAATCCACTTGCCTCAGCCTCCCAGAGTGCTAGGATTACAGGTGTGAACCACTGCACCAGGCCCAAGTGGGCTCTTTTAAGTGACTGACGAGAGAGCCATATGGCTGCTTCCTCAACATCCCTCGTTCTCATCTCTCTCCTCTGCCAGCTCACAGGTGAGTCCCACCAGAATCTCTTTCTTTCTCCTCCCGGCCTTCCCCTGAACTGTACCTCTAGGCTCCTAGTTCTACTCTGGACTAAAAGCTGATCTAAGGAGACTCTGTTTTGTCATCTAACATTCTAACCTCTGGTCTCTGAATCAGAGGGCAGGAAAAGACTTGAGGGAAAGGAAAGGAATGACTCTGGGAACAAACTCCCTTTCTGACTGTCCAGGGAAGAAAGGACTGAAAGACATGGTGCTGGGTAGCCTAAGACCTGGTTTCTAATCTGGATTCTGCCACGAATTAGATGAGGACTGTCAAAACTTTTCTGAGCCTCAGAGACTTTACGTACAAGTGTGCATCTTTTTACAAATGTATTTTTAATTTAAACATACTTATAAATATATTTAACAACTATACTTAACAATGATATAAATAGAAGGAATCACTTGAATTTTCTCTGCTTTTTTTTTTTTGAGAGAGTGTAAAGTGCTGTGATGAGATCATACCTCACAGAAACCTCGAATTCCTGGGCTCAAGAGATCTTTTTGCCTCAGCTTCTTGAGTAGTTAGGACTGTAGGTGTGTCAATGTGCCACAATGCCCAGCTAGTTTTTCTATTTTTAGTAGAGATGGGGTCTCGCTTTTGCTCAGACTGGTCTCAAACTCCTGAGCTGAAGCAATCCACCCTTCTTGGCCTTCCAGAGTGCTGGGATTACAGGTATGAATCACCACGCCTGACTTGAATTTTCTCTCTTTACCCAAGCAATCCAATAAGTTTTCACTTAAAAAACTAATTTAACTATAGGTACTTTAAGTTTAATCCCATGGAAGACCAAAGACTATTCGGGACCTTTCATGGCTATTCTAATCTTTTTTTTTTTTTTTTTTTTTTGTAGAGAAAGAGTCTCACTTTATCACCCTTGGTAGAGTGCTGTGGTGTTACAGCTCACAGCAACCTCCAACTCCTGGGCTCAGGTGATTCTCTTGCCTCAGCCTCCCGAGTAGCTGGGACTACAGGCACCCACCACAATGGCCCAGCTATTTTTCTGTTTTGCAGTTTGGCCAAGGCCAGGTTCGAACCTGCCACCTTCAGTATATTGGGCCGGCACCCGACTCAATGAGCCACAGGCACTGCTGGGGTATTCTAATCTTTAAGGATTTTATTATCCTAAGAGTTCTGTCAGAAAGGATCTGGGGCCCCATAAATGAGAAATATCTCTCCTATCATTAAATGCAGATGGCCCTCTGAGGATTTGGCATAACTGGCTCATTGTGTGTGCCCTTAACACATTGTTGAGTGGTCATGAGTTACCCAATAATATGGATAGTTTTTGTGTAAAATTGCTGGTACAGGCAGTAAACACCTCCAATCCTCTTCTCCTCATCAACTGGCCTCTCTTTGTGGTCAGCATCAGCAGTTTCTTACCACCAGAAGTTTGCATAAGTGTCTGGTTCTAAGCAGGTGGTCCTAAAATAGAATCTCCTTTAAAAAAAAATAAACACACACACACTCTCTGAATGAAGATGGTGATCAGAAATAGAACTTGAGGAAGGTGAGGTGGTCACACTTTTGAAGGTCCCAGGCTCTCACATAAAACCTGAGCCATGGGCAATGGAGTGCATGTGTGAATATCTGCCATGGGGTGGTCCTTTGCCTGGCTCCTAGAAGCTGTGGGCTCTCTGTGTACTGCCCATGCCCCAAAGGATTCAGAGATTGTCCTAGAACCTCCAGTGAAGGGGAGTAAACCAGAGTGGAATTGGTGGAAAATACAGTACAAGAGAAGACACAGAAATGAAAGATGGGATCAGGAGGTCTGACTGAGCTGATGGATACTACAGCCAGCTCCAAAGCACAGAATCAGCTTTATTTTATAGCATCTGTACATGGTTGTCCAGGGGGAGAGTAGTATAGACAATATGGGGAAATAACATAAACAAAATACATAATTTTGCTCTTATAGTAAGACAGAAAGATGCACATGACTTGAATAAGGACAAATCATCTTGTTAATTGTTTCTACTCAACTTTGTTAACATATGACAAGAAGTAAGAAGGAGAGGTCACAAGGATCTCTGCATAGTTAACAAAACAAAAGAGGAACTATGTGACTTAGTGGTTTCTACTCAACTTCGTTAGCATATGAGAAGAAGTAAAGAAGGCAAAGATCACAAGGATCTCTGCATAGTTAACTAGAGAAAGAAAGAGCTATGTGACTTTTAGCAGAGAGAGCATGAAGAAAGGAATACAGTTGTTTGAACAGAGGAGAAGCAGTTAGGGGGTTCATTCTCTGAATGTTACCCAGGCTGTGGGGGCCTTGCCACCTCATGGCCCACTCTCCATACTCCACTGGGCAAGGTAGTAGATGGAGTTCTGGCTGTGGACAAGGGCATCCTGCATTTGATTTAATAGTTGTATTATTGTGAGCAAGTTACTCATCTCCTAAGTCTTGTTCTTCTCAAGTGCATAGCAGAGAATGAAATCTAACTTACAGAACTATTGTAATGTTTTACATGCCATACCAAATGCAAAATAATTACAGTAATAACCATTCATTAAGCTCCTACTACATCCAAGATGTTTTTCATACATTCTGTAAGACAGATATTATTATCCTTATTTTACAGATGAAGAAACTTAGGCTCAAAGAGGTCAAGTTTTGGGGTGAGAGGTAGATCAGAGATTGAGTTTCCAGAGAGTTACTCAATAAATGCATATTTGAGCTGAATTTTCCACTGGAAAAGCTGGTTGGGATCTCTCCCCTATACAGGTACACAAGTGCAAGTTAGGAACTGGAAAGGCCCAAGAAGGACAAGTAGCTATTTCTGGGAAGTAAATGCACAAATAGGGAACCACTTTGGCCAAGTTCAGAGGGGCCAAGGAGCAGCTTTGGTGGCCTTAGTATGTCTATCTGGAAATAAGGCACAACAGACTGTCCCCTGGGGACAATTAATAAAAAGAAAACAGAGGGTCAGGGTGGTGGGGGGCTTGAACATGGACATGGTGAGTAGGGGTAGAGTATCAGGAAAGGTGTGTGGTAAAGGGGGAGATCTGGAGACTCCACCCTTATGTGTGTCTAGTACAGTGTTGATTCACATTGTGCTTTTCCCAGTGCACATTGGTTAAGGAGAAGTTGAGTAAAAAGCAGTAAATTCCAACCCATTTGTTTATTTAAGCTGTGGTTTCCTTTCATGAAATGAAATCTGAAATAGAAACAAGCACATAATGACGCTAATAAAGGTGAGACCCACAGTTCTCTTCCTCTCTACTCACCACCCTAGGCCTACCCCTCACCCCCCCCCCCTAGAAAGTCACAGAAGCACCTCTACAGACTCCCAGGGGACTGGAGGTAGTTTGGGAAATCCTGCCTTAAAAGGCTGGCTACCTGATTCCAAGCTCCCAGGGACTTGGGAACATCTCTATAATCCTCTGTCAGCCTCCTCATCTGAGAAATGGTATTGGAATAATTAATCCCTAAGATTTCTCCTACCTCTGAGATGCTCTGTTCTTTTCCTGTGAGGAAGATGCCACAACACACTGGCATATTCATACAGAGGCACTGAGTGCTCAGAGAGGTGCTTGAGGACAGGACTGGTAGGCAGGGGGTGGCCTTTACCCTCTCCCCTGCCCTCACATCTCCCTGCTGGGTCAGTATCCCTTGTTTCAGACTGTACTGATACTGTACCTTCCTCCTCATTTGGTTCCTTCCTTCTACTCAACTCATGAGGCTTTAGGAGGCAGGAAAAAAAAAGGAGGTGACAACCAAGAGGGAAGGGGGGTGGCAAAGGGAAACAGCTGTCCCCTCCTGTTATGGAGGGCATCTCAGAGCTGACTGTCCTGATGCCAGAAGCATCTGAGTCTTGACCAGGGGTGGAAGGCAAAGGGTCTCCTGCCCCACCTCCCTTCACTTCCAAAGGCAAGTTGACTGGGTAATATTGACAGCTGTTTTAACACATTGCTGATCAGTCATGAGTTAGCTGGTAATGGATAGTTCCTGTGTAAATTGCCAGTTAATACTGTTTTAACATAGTAGCTGTTCCCCAATTCCTTTCTCTCAGTCTCAATTCCCATTGGTCCCAAATTCAGCCTATTTTATTCTTTCTCCCCTCCTCAGCTCTCAGCTGCTTATAATATAGGATCATTAGTGCCTCTGACATCTTAACACGTGGTTTACCAGCAATTTTGTGTAAAAACTACCTATGTTACTTAGTAACTGGTGACTGGTTAGCAATGTGTTAACTTTTTGGCTCACTTTGCTGATAAACCATGCGAAGGTGTTTTTGGAACTCTCCATTTCTCATTTTACTCATCTGAACAAAAATGAAATAAAAAAAATGGGAAGTCTCCTCAAGGTCTGACCCTTATGATGTGCTTGCTGCCCACCCCCCTTCATGGCGTTAGGCTGCTCTATACTTCCCTTGGATAGTGGTTGGACATTTTAGAAGATTTTAAAGTAAAAATGAAGTGATATTAGTGGTAAATTTTTAAGACATGGGTGTGAGGAAGGGTAGGAGACTTGCTCAGGGCAGGCCTTTGAACTAGGCTTTACAGGTCTTGAATGAGATACAGATGGAGAGAGAAAAGGATGAAGCATAAACAACAGCATGAGGTAGTGAGGAACTGAGGGTCAGAGAGGGAGGAGACCAGGCTGCTTATCTGGCCATAGTAAGTGGGCAGAGTACTCACGTCACATCTTTTCATGGTGTTAATCATCACCTAGGCCTTAAAGCAAAAGTCCTGGGCTTCTCTCAGATGTGAACAAGCCAGGTCATGAGAACTAATTACTGGGTCTCAGGAGCCTACCATTGGAGCTGGGTGCCCGTCATTCTTACCCAAGCCATTTGGCTGCTCTGTATTTGATGAGGAGGTGAAATGGATGCAGAGGAAGCATGTCACAGCATTCACTGAACTGATTTAGGTGGTAGGTTGATATTGGAGGAAGATAGATGAAACTTGTGGGTCTCTATATCCTCCAGCACTTGGTAGGAAGATGTTGGTTGCCACTTATTCTCTAGAGAATCTTCAGATGCCACGGATCCTGTTAAGCTACCCCATCCCATTGTAGGTCCCCATAGTGCCTGATACTGGCCTTTTCATAACACACATGAGAGCATATTAAATGACTTGTGTCCCAGCTCCATGAGTGTGAGAATCATGACTGTCTCGCCCCCCTAGTTATATCCTTGGCTCCTAAATAACTAAATAAATTCTTGTTGAAGGAAGGAATGACTAACTGAGATAAGTTTGACCTGCTTAGGTATGTCAGACCTCTATAGGATCACACACTGTAGGTACAAAATCATCACTGAAAGCAGATATGCAATTCAGCTTTGGAAGCTGAAAAAGAGAAGCGTCTTGTTTCTGGATCCTTTTTCCTGGCTAACTGGGAAGAAGAAACAAAACTGTCAGGACACTCCATCCCTGCCCAGTATCCTCTAAACTCACATTTATGGAATGGCATGGTGCTGCTTTCTTCTTACCCTGAAGAAACACTTGAGATAGAACAATCTACTCCATCTAAGCCCTATGTCATCCTCCAATTCCAAGGCTTTTCATGGACTGCCACACAATGCCTGCCTCTTGACATTTACCCTGAGAAAGTGGCAGCAAACTTGTGGAAGGATGAAAAGAGTAATTGATCACACCTTAAATATACATATGCTGATGAGCTAAAGCCCTCACCTTAAAAATCTCTTCAAAATCTAATATGAAAGCAAAATTACTTGAAGATTGCCCTACATCTAGAAATTGTACCCACTTGGGGACAAGTAATACCCCATCTTTATTTGACTTCAAAATATCCATCCTTTCCATCTCCATTGTTGAAGTAAAAGGATGAATGTGATAATTAGCCAATCAAAAATTTAAAAATTTTCATCCTTTTAAATACAAAGAAAAAAACTAAACAAAATTGATTTTGACTGTAACATCTGTTGGGACTATTTTGATACCCTTTGGGATGGTTAAAGAGAGAGCAGTCAAAAACCATCCTGGCCTTAATATCAGGGAAAAATCAGATTACTTAACAGGAAGATTTGATAAAGGTTGAGCCATCCAAAGTATATATGCACTGATCAATACATTACAGGAGGAAAATGATTGAAAATAGAAATCATCTCCTAAAAGATACTTACCCAGGAATAGAAATCAGTACTTTTGGGTAGTAAAAAGTTGGTGGAGATCTCAGAATTGTAATAAAAGGAGGAGGTCAACATTTGGTAGCTTCAGGTTTCCTCACCCTAAGAACTGATAAAATAGCTTATGCCTGAGAGAAGGCCACCAAAAGACATAAAGGGAAATTAAGGCTCAATAGGGCTCACGGGCTTTGTAGTTGACACCTGAGCCCATTAGGGTCTTGGGGATTTAATTTAAAGATATAATTTCAGTTTTTCCATTTCTGTTAGCCTTGAATAAGTTGTTTCCACCTCTGCTACTTAGTTTTTTCATCTGTAAAATGTGCCCTTTAAGGTTTTGACACTGTGGGTACTGATGTGGGCTCTGCTACTCACTGACTCTATAGTTTGATTAGTCAGTTAGCCTCACTGTGCTTGATCTGTAAGATGGGGGCATCAAAATTCTTCTTATAAAGGTTGTTTCAAGAGTTAAACAAGTTCACAGTACATATTTTTAAACTGTGAGCTCCAGTCTGAATTCTCTCATTGCTCTGTGCATCTGTGCCTCTGATTTTAATAGGTACCAATGACTCATTCCCTTCACTGAAAGAGCCAGCTGAATACTTCTGGATGCTTTCTTCAGCTGCTATTCTTAACAGTTTTTCACCTAAAGCTACATAACCAGTGGTGTTTATTTATAAGACATACTCCCTGGGCTGAGCTAAGATGTGGTCAAACAAAAATTTCTTGTGGAAGTAAAACCCTACTACAATTCCTAATGGTTTGTGCCGAGCATCACAAGTGAGCCTGGACATATTGCAGAGCTCCCTGACATTCAACTCTTCTCTTCCCACTCAAGGAAGCATATCGTAATACAAGTGAATGAGAATCTCATTTGGGGAAGACCTTGAATCTACTCTAATTTATCATAAAAGAGAAAGACAAATCATGCTGAAATGTCCAGGCGTCCTCAAACTTTTTAAACAGGGGGCCAATTCCCTGTCCCTCAGACCATTGGAGGGCCATACTACAGTTAAAAAAAAAAAAAACTATGAACAAATTCCTATGCACACTGCACATATCTTGTTTTGAAGTAAAAACAAAACGGGAACAAATACAATTCACATTGCCGCAAGTGGCCCATGGGCCGTAGTTTGAGGATCCCTGGAAGCTATCACTATTATTAGGAACATATAGCTTATCTCCCAATGTCCTGATCTATGCTCAAGAACTAACCTGATCCACAATTAAGAACCACTGCTCCAGGTCAAGCAAGCCCCTTCATCTGCTTCAGACTGGACTTGGACACTAACTTCTCTGCTTGTCCCTCACAGGAGTCTGGTAGGATGGAGTTGGACTTTCAGGACCTCAGAGCTTAGTGTTTTTAGTCAGAAGTCTTTGGGAAAGGGGTGGGAGGGAAGTGAAGGTCGCCTGTAGTTACCCTGATCAGGCAGAAAGTTCTGCTCTCAGTGCTGTCGTGTGAGAGAGGTTCTGCAGGATATCTCAGGGCCCAATTGTATTGAACTGAGTGGGTTTCTATGGAATCTTCCCAGGACTCAAACCAGGTGAGTAACTGATGGCAAGGGCAGGAACTTGGGCTTATTTTATGATTTGTTGTGTCTGCAGGGCCAGCAGCCTCCAGAGCTGTGAAGGAGCTAGTCGGTGCCCTTGGTGGGTCTGTGACTTTTCCCCTAAACATCACAGGAAAGCAGGTGGACAGTATTGTCTGGAGCATCAACACAACGGTTCTTGTCACCATACAGCCAGTGGGAAACAAACAAGCCAATGTCATAGTGACCCAAAATCATAATAAGGAAAGGATAGAGTTCCTACATGGGGGTGAAATGAAGTTCAGCAAACTGAAGAAGAGTGACTCTGGTGCCTACCATGCACAGATACACAGTTCCTTCTCCCCTCTCATCACCCAGGAATATGTGCTACGTGTTTATGGTGAGTAAATCAGTTCCAGTGGTGGATGTCTGCCTTGGTGAAGTGCAGAGCTCCTTGGCACAGGAGATGCCCCATCAAGGGCTGGGTAAACACTTGGCAATAAATTGGGAAAGGGATGCTACTACATGGATGAAGTAGATGTGCTTGATTCCTGTGTTCTCAGAGATACTGTAAGCAGCAGTATGGTAGGGAGGATGGGCCACATGGAAAGTGGGAATCAAATACATCTAAGGTCAAATACTGGCTTCTCTACTTACTAGATGCATGACTTTAACCAAGTTATTTAATTTCTTCCAAAACTTCTTAATTTAGTTTCCATATCTATATTGGAAAGGAAAGTAATGCCTACCTTAGGAAAATCACAGGGTATAAGGATCAATTGTACTCCTTCCCCTATAGATTCCAACCAATTGATAAGTAGAAATCAGATTCAGTAAGAAGAAAACATATTAGCTTTATTTCTGGTAAAGATAGATAGAAGAAATACCTCCCCCACACTGGAACTTGGAGCCCATCCAGGGAAGTTGAAATTATAGAAAAATTGCTCAACCTAGAGGATTATCTAGGGCAAGCAGACCTAGATAATCCTCTTTCTCAAAAAGAGAATTCTGTTCTGAATTGCTGCTTCCTCTTCATTCTGGAGCTTCCAGGGTGATTCAGGTTTAAAGGACCCAAGAATAAAATGGGGAAATGAGAACTACAGGCAGGGTTTCCATTCCTGTTTGTCTCTTTCACAGAGCACCTGTCAAAGCCCAAAGTCATCCTAGGTCTGCAGAGCAGTAAGAATGGCAGCTGCACAACCAACTTGACGTGCTTTATGGAACACAAAGGAGAGGATGTTACTTACAGCTGGAAGGTCCTGGGGGAAGCAGCAAATGAGACCCATGATGACTCCATCCTCCCTGTCTCCTGGAGACTGGGGGAGAAGGACATGACTTTCATCTGCATAGCCAGGAACCCCATCAGCAGCAACTCCTCAAGCCCGATCCTTGTCAGGAAGCTCTGTGAAGGTGACTGCCTCTCTGCTCTCTTTAGAAGCCTCTGGCCCTAGGACCTATACCTTCTTTAGTAGCTGGTCCCCATGGAAACAGCCCCTGTGTGAAAACGAGGCTAGTCTGGGAAGCCAGGAAGCTGGGAGGAAAGTGGAAAAGTTGGTTATTTTCTCAAGCTGACTTCTTTCCCTTTGCCCCCACCTGTTCTTTCCTTAAAGGTGACCCAGATTCCTCCATGGTCTTCCTGTGTTTACTGCTGATGCTCATGCTGCTCATTGTCCTTGTTCTGGGTTTAGTTCTTTTGAGTATGAAGAAAGAGAGAAGAATAGGTAAAACCAATTTTATCATTACCCTCATTCATGAATTTTCTTCCCCATTGACACAACAAACATTTATGGAGCTGTGTGCCAGGTTTGGTACTGGTGCTGAAGATAGAGATGAAGAGACCACAGTCCCTGCCCTCAGGAAGCACATGAGAAGCTTGCTTTCCTTTGCTCTGAGTAGAGACGGTGCTGGTGTCCCTACCTTCTCTCCTGAGGGCACAGTCTTCCCAGTTATTATCCATGGCCCACTCTTCTCTTTCCCCCTGAGGGACTTACTTCCTTCAACACAGTTCTGGCACTGCTGACTGTTCCTCAAGCATGTCCCAAATCTCCTTTAGAGATCAATCTGAGACCTCTCCCTACACCCCTCCTTAGGCTAGACACATTCCTAATGGGGCAGCATTTCCTGTGTCTCTTCAGATGCACCCAGCGATCTGTGTCCCTAAACCCTGCTGATGTGTCTTCTTAGGCTCCCATTGACACTGCCCATGTGGGATATTGAGAAGTTCCTAAGCATTCTTTGCAGACTTTGAGATCTCCCTTCCTCTGTGGAAGTTCTCTGAAAACAGTTCTGACCTTTCTGCTTCCCACTTTGGCCACCTGTATCTAGAGATCAAGAAGTGAAGTGACAAGGATCACAGATCCATCCTGGTTTGTCTGGAGTTTTCCCAGTTTTGATACTGAAAATCTGTTCTGGATAATTCTTCAGTTACAGAAAAACTGGGATGGTTGGTTACTCTGAATTCAGAGTAACCTACTACGGTGATGGGCCAGTGAGGGTGGTGAGTGGTAGGAGACATAGGCTTTGATTCTCTACCAACTTGGTTTTAGAGTTCATTAAAGAAAAGAAGAGGATGGACATTCATCAGGAAATTCCCACCTTCTGTCCTAATTCTGGAGAGATCACAGAATATGACACAATCCCTTATGCTAATGTGAGTATTTTACCATCTTTCCTGGAAACTGATCCTTTCTCTGAAACACGTTTTTTACTTGATATTTTTCCACGGCAAGATGGGAATGGGGAGGGGTGTGAGGTTAAAACCCAGTGCATCTGTATCTCCCTCAAGTCTTCATGGATTCTCTTTGCAGAATTTGGTAGACTCAGGGCACCTGTTTCTGACCCAACCAGTAGTATTCTTGCTATGGTTTATGGGTTGACCCTTTCCCTCCACCGTTCATGATGGCCATAAAGCAGTGGGTGGAAGAATGTGTCTTAGACATGACATTGAGTCATGGTGTCAGAAGACTCGTTGCTCTAGAGATGACTTTTCTCTCTGAGGTGAATCTAAGGAGCTCTCAGGGGAAAGCTCAGAGAGCTTGTGATGGCTCTGGCCCTATGCCCAAGGCTTCCCAAGTGTGGGTCACATAGTTGAAGTAAATGGATACAACTGTAATTCAGAGGGAACCCTCTGAAAATAAAATCTTAAGAATAAGATGACAAAAGCCAATATGGAGATCTGAGGTAAGTAGAGGAATCCAAAAGGCCCCCCATCCCTAAGGACAAATCACTGCAGGCCAGGCCTGGCTCCTTGTTAGCACTCATGGACCCTTTTCCACAATGGCCTATTTAATGAAGAAATAAAAATACTTGGGAGCCTCAAAGCCCAGTTTTACTACAGTCTTTTATTTATTTTTTTAATCAAGTGAACAGCAATGAGTATTCTTTTCATTTCAGGTCAGTCCCGAAAGATGATTGCCATCATCTCACCACAGTCTTTCATGTCTATTGATCAGGTTGTCCCTTCCTACAGCTACCAACAGCATTTACCTACATTTCCTCCTTTGAAGAGGAGACATTACTTTTCCTCTATAAAGTCATTAATATCTGAGGGCTTCTTCCTTCCCCACAGGAGAGACTGCTTTGTGCTCTATTCAGCTGGTTGAAGTAAACATCTATCACTTTATCACCATCCTTTCTCTTCTCCTGCTTAGGATATAACCCTAGGAGGCTGCAGGACTGCCTTGGGTGTCCAGGAATAAACTTAACCAACCTAGAATGTTTTTCTCCAGTTGGGAAGGAGATTTTGTTATTGTTGTTATGGTTTTTGTTTTGTTGTGTTCCATTTGTCGTCCTTACTGATTTTCTCCAAGGGTCCTTTGTTGGGACAGTTTATTTACACCATTAGCAATATTATTTCAAACTATCCTTTAACCACCTTAGGAAGCTCATAGCTCATACCAGACTGATATATCTTATATATTTTTGAGCTTCATTTAAACACAGCATGGTTTAAGTGTAAAGTGGTGGCTTCCTGAAAAAATTACCAATACTTACGATTATAGCGGTCACCAACAAAAACACTTCCCAATACCCATCTCTGGTTTCCTGTCTTGTAATTCTGAATATCTCTCTGGTCTTGTCTATGTGACTCAGGAGCTGGTGGTGATGTCTTTTGTTTTTTTCTTTCTTTTTTTAATAGAAATCTATCCCAAAGGAAGACCTAGTGAATACACTTTATTCTACTGTGCAGATACCAAAAAAGGTAAAAAAGCTTTAGAGTTGAGTTTCATCGTAATCGTTCCATCCCTTTCCTTGATTCATGTTTAGGTTGCAATCTCTTGTGTCCTGAGGATCTTATATTGTCTGGTATTCAAAGGTACCCCAAGAATTCCTTATTTCTTTTGTTTAGGGTTACACAAGAATATAGGGAATAGGGCAGCACCTGTGGCTCATTGAGTAGGGCACCGGCCCCATATACCGAAGGTGGTGGGTTCAAACCCAGCCTTGGCAGAACTGCAAAACAGAAAAATAGCCGGGTGTTGTGGTGGGTGCCTGTAGTCCCAGCTACTCGGGAGGCTGAGGCAAGAGAATCACCTAAGCCCAGGAGTTGGAGGTTGCTGTGAGCAGTGTGATGCTACGGCACTCTACTGAGGGCAATAAAGTGAGACTCTGTCTCTACAAAAAAAAAAAAAAATATATATATATATATATATATAGGGAATAGAAGAGAATTGTCTTTTAGGAATTAAATGCAGATTATTTGAAACAAACAGAATGGACAGATGTTCAAGATAGGACTGACAGAAAAATTCAAAAGGCTTTTGATTGAGGTCATAGATGAGAAGCCATGGCCCAGGCTGTCTAAGGATGAGGAGAAGGAGCTGGGGAGGAGACTCCGGCTTGCTTCTGAGCCACTAGTGAACCAGAAGAGGGAGAGACTACCACCTTTTCTCTTGGTCTAGTTATGTTATATCTGGTTTACATCCTCCTCTCACTTAAACTACTCCTGTCAAGGCTTATTCCTTTACAGTGCACACTTGGCAGAGGAAATGGTATGTTTCTGTGTCTTTTCCCTCCTTCTTCCAAAGATTTAAAAAGTGGAGATTGCTAAAGCCCTTTGCGTAGTGACAGAAAAGGTTGGTTCTGATGAATTATCACAAGGAAGGTTCAGTTCACTAAGCATTCAGTATGGTAAATACGGGTTAAACTTAAAGAATAGTTTCTCTATGCTGGGAGTGATTAGGAGCCAGAATGGAAGGAGGTTTGGGTTGGGTAACCTTGGAAATAAGGAATGTCTGGGGTGGTAGGGTCTCCATGAAAGACCCATAGCCCCACATGCTCCAGTGCATGCTGTTTCCTTATTCTGCCTACAGATAGAGGAGCCTTACCCACTGTCCACCACACCAGATCCATCCAGGACGTTCAGCTATGAGCATGTCATCTAAACAGCAATGCGTTCTCTCAAGTCTTAGCCCAAAGAAAATAATGAAAAGGACTCACTAATTTGATCAGAAGTGTCAAGGAAGAATGTGTTGCGTGACCGGAGACGTGAGGGGCTAAAGTACATGAGACATACATGTGGGGATTTCTAACCCCACAGAATAATGAATGTTGTCTTCCTTATACTACAAAGTATAAACCACCTTCTATGCTTTTCCAGACTAAGGAGTTCTCTGCTGAGAAATATCCTCAAACCCCAAATGTGTAACTATCCCTTCCTGGAATTATGATGGAATGTGCCAACCAACCTTAAGAAAAGGGCTTAGAAGTATCTTAGAAATGTAAGCTCAAAATCATATCTTAATGACAGCCTCTGTCATGTTCTTGTTCATGATGACTTCAGGTTAGGGCCTGAAGTCTCATTTCATCTCAGGGTTTGTAAGTCAGGAATATATCAAGAGGTGGCTTGCCAACAGGTAGAGACTCAGAAGTGGTACATGGCACAAGGACGAGGACCTCTGGTCAAGCTTCATCTACACTCTTGTGCTGCAAGAGAAAAGCCTAGACCTTAAGACTTGAATGGGATCTCTTGAATAGAGATCCTCCCAAGTGCTAAAGTCTTGAAAGTACTTAAAAATAAATGCTTGCTGAACAAGAATGGGACAGCTAACTAATGATATTTGCATTCTATGAATCTGACAAAGTGCTGATAACTAGAATCTACAGAGAACTCAAATTAATCAACAAGAAAAGAGAAAATAACCCCATTGATAACTGGGCAAGAGACTTGAACAGAGCTCTTCTCCTAAGAAACCTAAGGTGAACTGTGAAAATGGTTCGCTATTCACTTGACCCAGAAAACCCCACAAAGTCATGCAAGTCAAGAGGCTCAAATCTTCATGTTCATTTTAAGAACACATGTGAAACTGCCCAGACATCAAGTGTATGCATGTATGAAAAGCCACCAAGTATCTGTAGGATGTCCCTTTAAAGAAACAATATGTACCATTCCAACGTTACAATGGTGGAGGTGATAGGTGTGCCCAGGCCAAACAGGGGGGCTGGATACAGGGTAGGGGGCCCAAAAAGAGTGCTGAATTTTTGCTGCATATACTTAAAAATGCAGAGAGTAATGCTGAACTTAAGGGTTTAGATGTATTGTGCATATCCACTTGGGTCATTGAGCATATCCACGTGAACAAAGCACCCAAGATGTATCACTGAAACTTATAGAGCTCATGGTCGCATTAACCCATACATGAGCTCCCCCTGCCACATCCAGATGATCCTTACTGAAAAGTAGCACATTGTTTCCAAATCAGAAGAGGTAGCACAGAAGGAAAAGATATCCCAGAAGAAACTGGAGAAATAAAAACTTATAGCATGGGAATAGATGCAACATAAAATAAATGCAAATAACAGTAAAAGGGAAAAAAAAGAGAGACACTTGAACAGAAACTACTCTGAAGATTTCAGCTGAATAGCCAGCAAACACATGAAAAAATGCTCATCATCCCTAATCATCAGAGAAATGCAAATCAAAACCAGCCTAAGATATCACCTAACTCCAGTGAAATTAACCCACATCACAAAGTCTCAAATCTGCAGATGCTGGCATGGATGTGGGGAGAAGGGAACATTTTTGCATTGCTGATGGGACTGCAAACTAATACAATCTCTGTGGAAAGAAGTATGGAGAACTCTCAAAGAACTAAAAGTCGACCTTCCATTTGATCCCACAATCCCAATATTAGGTAGCTACCCAGAAGAACAAAAATCATTTTACCACAAAGACATTTGCACCAGAATATTTATTGCCCCTCAATTCACAATTTCCAAGACATGGAAGCAACCCAAGTGCCCATCAACCCATGAATGGATTAACAACCTATGAGATATGAATGCCATGGAATACTATGCAGCCACAAGAAAAGATGGAAACTTTGTGTCTTCTGTGTTTACCTGCATGGAATTGAAACACATTCTTGATAGAGTCAAATGTAGGGACCCGCCCATATAGAACCAACCCACCCAAGTAAAACCCTCCCACCAAGGATGAAATGAAAGCATGAATGTCCCACCCAGGAAAGAGTGAATGTTCCAATCCCTACCGCTCTGACCCTTTACATTCCCAACCACCTTAATCCATATGCTGACTGCCTTCTCGAACTCAGCTTGCTTTACAAGTGAGTGAAAATATAGGCCAAGTTGCCTATACAGAACCTGGACTCAGATTTCCCTTTGTTCACATTTCAAAATAATCTTTTATTTTTGGTCTTTGACCTCTCAATTCTTCTTAGTAAAGTATCTCAAGAATGGGGGAAAAAAGTATCCAATATACTCAATACTAATATGAAGCCAATATGTGAACAACTATACCCCTACAGGAAAGAAAAAATACAAGTATAGTCTAGCAAGGGGAGATAAGGGGGAGTAATTGGCAAGATTTCACCCAATGTGCACAATGTGAGGTTCTTCAGCAGGACCCCTGGGTGAAGGGCTCAACTACAACTTGCTTACAGCTGAAAACAATGTAACCTAAACATTTGTACCCTCATATTAATCTGAAATTTAAAAAAAAAAAGTATTATCTTTTCTGGAAAAGGTAGTGTGAGCCTGGCATGGTGTCGGGTGCCTGTGGGTCCACACTAGCTACTCCACAGGCTGAGGCTAGAGATCACTTGAGCCTAGAGACTCGCAGTTACAATGAGCTGTGATTTGCAGTGCACTCCAGCCTGGGTAACAGAATGAGACCCTGTTTTGAAAAAAATTAAAAATTAAAAAGGGCCTGATGAGGGGGCTGAGCAAATCTCTCTCCGCTACTATAAACTCCCATTATAGAAGCCCCTGCCTTTGAATAGTTTTCTTTACTGTCTTAAAAGAAAAAGCCATTGTGCGATTCACATTTAAAAACTTGCATTTTGTTATTTGAAAAATGCTATTTTAGCTGGGTGTTGTGGCAGGTGCCTGTAGTCCCAGCTACTTGGGAGGCTGAGACAAAAGAATTGCCTAAGCCCAGGCATTGGAGGATGCTGTGAGCTGTGACCCCATGGCACTCTACTGAGGGCAATAAAGTGAGACTCTGTCTCTAAAAAAAAAAAGTTATTTGCTATTTGAAATATTATTATGAAATTATGGAAGATACCTAAGGGTCTGACCATAGGTAAAGGCTATGTGAACAAGAACTTGAGAATTATGAATTCTGAAGTAAAACTCAGTGGAAATTAAGCAGGTGGGAGGCTAGGCGTAATGGCTCCCACCTGTGGTCTTAGCACTCTGGGAGGCCAAGGCAGGTGGATAGCTTGAGTTCACAAGTTCAAAACCAGCTTGAGCAAAAGTGAGACCCTGTTTCTACTAATGATAGAAAAACTGAGGCAAGAGGATTGCTTGAGCCCAAGAGTTAGAGGTTCCTGTGAGCTCTGATGCCATGGCTCTCTAGCCAGGGTGACAGCTTGAGTCTCTGTCTAAAAAAAAAAAAGGTAGTGGGAGCAGGGAAGATGGGAGGAGTGAAAACCTATTTAGTGAGTACAAAGAACACTATGAGTGGAGAGGAAGGGAGGATGGGTACACTTACAACCTTGACTCAAGTATTACAAAAGTGATCCATGTAACCAAAAACATTTGTACCCCCAAAATATTTTGAAATTTTTAAAAAGTTGAAAAAAGAAAAAAACCTATAGATTCTATCACTTCCCTTCTCTTCCTTCCCATAAGTTGATGTAGTTTTTAGGGGCTATGTAGTTGTTTTTAAAATGTTTATAAGACTACCTTTTCATAAAAGGAGTCTAAAATGTCTTTCATGTTTTCATTTTTTTTTTTTAATCTAGAACTTTTTTTGTAGAGATATGTAACTTGAGATGGCATTGTTATGGTTTGGAAATTTTATCTGATTCTTCAATGCAAAATAACAGTGCCTTCAGAACATGAAAACTCCCCTGTTTCTTTATACCCTACCAGACTTACACTAATTAACAGGATAAAGTTTGGACTTTATCATTTTCTCTTTGCTATACTTCATATGTTCACAAATCGGCAACTCTGTCACTGCATCCTGGTGCATAAAGCCAAAATTTAAAAATAGGAATGAATTTAGATTTTTTTTCACATTTAGCAAAATTTGCTTTAAAGGTGGTTGGTAAAATAACTCCAAATCAATCTGTTATGCAGAAATTTTATCTAAATGGTTTTCAGTAGCAAAAGTGGCATTCCATCCCACTGTGGTAGCATAACATGTTTTCAGAGGAAGAAACCAACTCCTTGAAGTGTGAAATCTCCTGTCTGTAGCAGCTCAATAAACATAACAGAGATAAAATCAGAACTCAGAGTTTCTAAGTTTTGTTTTCTTTCTACTGCTTCTCTTTTATATATTAAAATTTCAAATCAGAAATAAAAAAATTATGGATTCTAAAAGCTAGTAAAAGTTAATGTCATCACCAGTGAAAAAAGTAGAATGTGAAATTTAATGTGCTATATAATTACACCTGTGTTTAAAAACCACATGTGCTTGGAAGAAAATACACCACGATATTTATTAACATAATGTGTTTGGAGAGGGTGAAATCTTTGGATGACTTGGTTTTTTTCCTACTTGTCTCCATTTTCCAGTATTCTTTAATCAGAAAGTGTATATTACATAGTAGAGTGAAAGAAGTTTTAAATAAATGTTCAATGAGAATAAAAAGATGTGTTGCCCACTAAGGGGGACTGAGGGGAAAGTCTGCACACACCCCCACGTGATGGTGCCATGGAGGAGGATGGAAAGGGCCCCCGAGTGTAAGTGCAAATGGATGAGGAAAGGATGACTCTTCTACAGAGATGTGAAGACTGGGGGCAGAGAGGGAGTAGCAGAGGCTGCTCGGCTTTATAATGCGTCTCTTCTCTCTTTAGAGCCAATTCAGGTGGTAAATAATTAGGATCAATCACACTTTAACAACAAAAAAAAAACTAGTGATCAAAAGAGGGACCAGGAAGACCAGCATATCTGGAGTCTGGACTCTCAATAATTTCTGATCCCAACCCAGTTGCAGAAAAAGGCTTCCCTCTCATGAGCTCAGCCTGCATGTAAAGGAAACTGCCACGGTGGTGAGAAGTATTATCTCACAGTTTCACCACTTCGCAGGTCTACCACATGGGGGATTTGGGACTTGTGAGGTGTGAATAATGAATTCTCACATATAAACCCTGGTGAGATGAAAGGGTTCACTCATTTGTGTGTTCATGCAATGCAATTATTCATTTATACATAAGCCATGTTTACTGAGCACTACTATGTGCCAGGCACTATTCCAAATGCTTGAAATTCAGTGGCCAAAAAAAAAAAGACCTTCACCCTCAGGGTGTTTACATTCTAATGAGAGAAGCCATGTGTGGTTTTATGATAACCTATAACAGGAAATTTTCCTGTGGTCAAGGGAAGTGTCTCTAAAGTGGCAAAGACTGAGCTGAAATCTAAAAATAAGTAAGAGCTACTTCCAGGAAGTGGGGAGTGGCGGGTAGAAACCCCCTTCTATCCAGAGGGCAGAGCCTATGCAAAGGCCCTATGATGTGAGGACCTAAAAGAATGAAAGTCAGAGTTGCTGGACCAGAGAGAGTTCTAGTCTTCTAAACTCTAGACTAGAGAGCTTTAGTCTTCTAAAAATTGATCAGTTGCAGTATGAGTTGTAGGGAGTCAAAGCTGAATGCAGGCAAAGTACTCAAAAGGCTGTTACAGTGGTCCAGAAAAAAAGGTGATAACAGGTTGAACAAGGATGGTATGATGAAGATGGAGGGGAAAGGAAGATTTAGGAGCTAAAGAGAAAATTCCCTTTTGCCCTCTGAAGGTTTGCTGGAAAATCAACTAACCAAAGAAAGATGAATTGGAGGAAAAGAATGCAAATTTATGTATTTAATGTGTGCTCTAGAGTTTTTAAAATGAAGACCCAAAGATATAAGGGAAATAGTCCATTTTTTATCTTAGGTTTAATGACAGGACAAAGCTAGGTTTAAGGACAACTGTGTAGGAATATGATTGGACAGAAAAGGTATATTCTAAAGCTGATAATCTTAGTGGGGAAACCCACCAAGGCCTATCTACCCAGGTTGTTCTTGGCTCTCATGGAAATGGGGGTCCTTGACCTATGGACAAACAAAGTAGTGCAGATAATTTATTTACAGCCAGTTTTACACAGAAAGGCAGAGGGAAAGTTGGAGTAATATTTTTAAGTTTTATGACTGGCTTTGAGGAAATGGGGTTGGCTTCTATGACCTGGCTTGGGGAAGAAGGATTTAAATTTCTATGGCTAGCTCAGGGGAGAATGGAACTTAGAGATAATAGGGCAGGAAAAGTTTAAAGAAAAGCCTGGCCTTGGCTTTTGACAGCCCCTTGGGCCTGGAGACACAAAATTTGGGGGTCTAAGACCACCAAGGTTAGAGAACTAGAAAGTCATTTGTTGACCCGGGACCTCAAGAGCCTTACCCTAAGAGAAAGGGTAAACAAGTAGCACACCAATTTTAAGTTACCTGTGTAGCCAAGACAATCTCAACTTTGGAAATTGGACTAAACACATTCAAGACTGCTAGTGCCCACAAATACCTGAGAGAACCAAACAAAGTCCATCTCTCAAAGAAAATGACATTATTAGTCCTCAAATTTATCCCCACAATAATTTTTTTCATAAACAGTATTTATCTTATGACCAGTTATATCCAGGCCCACAAAGAAGCAAGCACCTCATGGGAGGGAAAGCCGATCACAGACTGGAGCCTGGGATGTAGCACTCCCATCTTCCCTCATTTCTTCTTCAGGAGAGGGAGGAAATAACTGCAGGAGGAGTTTGAGATCAGGCTGCGCAAGAGCAAAACCCGATCTCTACTAAAAATAGAAAAATGAGTCAGGTGTTGTGGTGGGCACCTCTAGTCCCAGCTACATGGGTGGCCAAGGCAGGAGGATTGCTCAACCCCAAGAGTGTGAGCTATGATGCCACAGCACTCTATCCAGGGTGACACAGTGAGGCTCTGTCTCAAAAACAAATTAATGTTTAGAGTATTTGCTATGCATCATTGTTCTAATGTACATATATATATGTAGAGAGAGGAAATATATATGTATACAAGGGTATATGATATGTATATGCCTATCTGTAACTTTATTTCATCCTCATAACAAATATAACCACTTTATGGATGAGGTAGCTGAGATCAAGATTATCTTTTGTCCTGTTGGGAAATGGGGGTTATTCTGTTTTGTTTTATTCGCTCACATATAATAATGCTCTGGACAGAATGACAATGCTGGTACTAGTCAAATTTACTCATAATAAAAGTCATTTATTCTTTCAACTGACATTTATTATGCACCTACAAAATGTTCCCTATAGTTCTAGGAGTTCACAATCAAAATGGATTTCAAAAGACACCCCAAGATGAGAAAGACAAGGTGTGTTCAAGACACACAGGCAATTGTATTCTCTAGAGAAACAGACCAAGAGGTTATATAGAGATATGTGTAAGAAGATATTTAATTTGGGAATTGGCTTATGCAGGAAGGAGGCCAAGAAGTTTCATGATCTTCTGTCTGTACTGGGAGAACCAGGAAAGCTGGTGGTATAATTAGAACAAAGCAGAAGGCCTGAGACTTGAGAAGCCAATGGTGTAATTCACAGACTCAGAAAGCCCAGGAATCATAAATGCCAATCTCTGAAGGACAGGAAAAGATGAATATCTCAGCTCAGGCAGAGAGACAATTTTGGTCTTTTTTGTTTGTTTGTTTGTTTGGGATTCATTGAGGTTACAAAGAATTAGGTTACACTGATTGCCTTCATTAGGTAAATTTCCTCTTATAATTGTGCCCTACCCCCAAGAGCCAAATTTGGTCCTTTTTGCCTTTTTTTCCAAAATCTTTTCTTGGGGGGAGGGGGTTATTTTATTGTAAGATAGAGTCTGTGTTCAAATAATCCTCCCACCTCATCCTCCAGAGTAGCTGGGACTACAGACGCACACCACTGAGCCCTGCCTCTGCCTCTTTGTTCCATTCAGGCCCTCAACTGACTGAATGATGCTCACCTGCAATGGTGAGACCAATCTTTACTCAATCTACTAATTCAAAAACCAACCTTTTGGGTGGTGCCTGTGCTCAGTGAGTAGGGCACCAGCTCCATATACCAAAGGCGGTGGATTCGAACCTGGCTCCGGCCAAACTGTAACAACAATAAAAAAAAATAGCCGGACATTGTGGCGGGCGCCTATAGTCCCAGCTACCTGGGAGGCTGAGGCAAGAGAATCGCCTAAGCCCAAGAGCTGGAGGTTGCTGTGAGTTGTGACACTACAGCACTCTATTGAGGGTGACAAAATGAGACTCTGTCTCTTAAAAAACAAAACAAAATAAACAAAAAAACCAACCTTTTCTTGAAGTACCATCATAGGCACACCCAGAAATAATGTTTTGACTTTTATCTGAGCATCTCTTAACTCAGTGAGGTTAACACATAAAATTGTCCATAATTGTCCATATTGTCCATAATAAGTCCACCCATTGTCACTTTGGCACATGTGTCTTTAAATATCCAATCAAATAAAGACAAGACCATAATTCAACCAATGTGATACCACAATCTTGTGTACAACCAAAAACGCACTAACCTCTTCCACAGAAGAGGAGGTGAAGTCCTTGAGTGATATTTGCTCTTTCCCCTAATCCTATAATTTAAATACTATGATGTAAAATTAATAACACTTAAGTACTGATACGAAGTTAATACATCTTATGATACATAAAAAAAGAATAAGAGAAGAAAGAATCAAAGATATTTGCTTAATATGTGTATATATAATACACATGAATACACGTAAATGTATTCATAACAAAATAAGGAGGAAATAATATCAATCACAGTACTAATTCCTCTAAGTGGTCATATGGTGGTAGCTGGAATTTATAACTGCTTTCTGTTATTACTTATTCTGTATTTTCTTTACCTTCCTCAAGCACCTCAACTGGTTTTGGTTCTTCATCTGGTGGGGGTAACCCAAAACTTCATTCCTAAGGGGCCTGGGCCATTATAGTTCTGCCTAGATTATATTGCTGTCATTTTCCATTAACTTTAATGGCAGGGCATGACAATATTGACTAAGGGACCTCTTATATTCCAGTCATACTCTTTCTGATCTCCTTTGTGATACAGTATTCATTTTTCACTTAGTAGTTTAGGATCAATCACCCCAGCCATGACCATAATTTCCTTCTTGGGTTTGTTAATTCAGAGTCATGAGTTGCCCAAGGTGCCCAGGTGGCAGCCTTAACTTCTAGTTCAATAGAATCATTATTGCATATCATGGTAGAAGCATTTCTTCCTCTGTAACTGAGATGTCTAGGCCAGCACAGCATAAAGTCACAGGTGTCTAGGTCAGCACAGCATAAAGTCACAGGAACAGGAAGCAAAATTTTTGCTAGTGGGTGTCTAGAGGTAATAGTAATAATCCATTATCACCTCCTTGATTCAAGGATCTATGGATCCTGGTTATTAGAAGAAAAAGCACTATATATTGGACACTGATTTAAGCATATATACAGTTTTCTGGAGAACCTTGCCCTAGCCTTGCAAGATATATGCTGTGGTCTAAATGTTGGTATTCCCCCAAATCCATACTTGGAACCTAATATCCAGTGTGATAGGATTAAGCAGTAGGGCCTTTAGGAACTCATGAGAGCTTAGTCCTTATGAAAGGGAATTAGTGCCCTTAGAAAAGAGGCTTTCCTGGACCAATTTATTTCTTTTTGCCATATGACCACACAGGAATAAGGGCACCCCCTCTGAGGCAGAGAGCCTTCACCAGACACCGAATCTATTAGCATATCGATCTTGGACTTCCCAACCTCTGGAAATGTGAGCAATAAATGTCTGTTGTTAATAAGTGACTCAGTTTAAGGCTCTGTGTTATGGCAGCAGGAACAAACTAAATTAGTATTGCCCTCTAGCTAGTGCTATAACAGAGGTTTCAAAAGGCCCTTCCACTGCTCTATCAAGCCAGCTTCTTTAAGATAATAACCAACATGGTAAGGCCGTGAATTATGAGATCATGGACCATTATTGAATTCTTTTGCCGTGAAGTGAGTTCCTTGATTGGAAGCAATACTGTGTAGAATACCATGGTGATGGATAAGGCGTTCTGTGAAACTACAGATGGTAGTTTGGGCAGAGGCATTATATACAAGAAATCAAGTCCATATCTAGAGTAAGTGTCTATTACAGTAAGCACAAAATATTGCCTTTTCCATGACAGAAATAGTCCAGTGTTGTCAACCTGCCGCAGGTGCTGACTAATCACTTTGGAGAATGGTGCCATTTAAGGGACTTAGTATTGGTCTCTACCACTGAAACATGGGGCACTCATCAGAGGCCATAGCCAAGTCAGTCTTGGTTTGTCAGATTCCATGTTGCTGAGCCCATAACCTCCATTCCTGCCATCATGGTGACTTTGTCATGAGCCCACTGGGATGACTAGGGGAAAAGGCTGAATAGTTTCCACAGAATGGTTAATCCTAGCCATTTTATTACTGTAACTCTCCTCTGCTGAGGTCACCCTTTGGTAAGCATTCACATGAGACACAAGTATCTTCATGCCTTTTGCCCATTCAGAGAAGTCTGTCCAAATGCCTAGTCCCCAAATTTCTCAATCATCAACTTTCTAATCATAATTGTTCCAAGTTTCTGACCATCTAGCCAAAGGGTTAGTTACAGCCTGTGAATCAGCATCATACATTTGGCCAATTCTCCTTCCAAACAAAGTACACAACAAGTGCCCAAGTTCTACACATTGGGAAGATTTTCCTTCACCACTGTTCTTCAGGGATGTCCTAAAGAGGGGCATTAGTGCTACAGCTGTCCACCTTCAGATGGTGCTTGTGTATCACACAGAACCATCTGTATACCAGGCTTGAATCTTCTCTCCCCTGCCAACTGACCATAGGGCACTCCCCATAAGGTTGCAGGTGCAGGCTGGGAGAGAGAAAGCAGTGTAGCAGGAGCAGGGATCACATGTTTTTGGGCCACTGCTTCATATAACTTACTTGTGCCTTCAGGGCCTGGTAGGCCTGATTACGTACATGACACTTTTATCTGCTAATGGAGTACTGGTGTGTATGCTAAATTTTATGGCTTAGAGGTTCAAATAATACATAGTTTAAGAATAGAAGCTCAGGTCATGTAGAAACTTGGTCAAGAGTTAAGTTTCTACTGAGGCCCAACAACAGTAAGAGAGCTGTTTCTCACAAGGAAAATAGTTATCTACAGCTGAGATAATGGCCTTGCTCCCAATCCTATAGGCCTATACTATGATGCACCTAAAGGTGGCTGCAGACAGCTCCAACAGCATTTGTGTCCTCTGCTGGCACTTTGAGCATTGCTGGATCTACTGGATCACGCAGCCCAAGTGACAAAGCAGCTCCTGCAGCAGGCCGGACCGTTGCAGAGCCTTCTCTAGTTCTGACTGCTCTCAAAACTAGAAGCTTTCTGGATTACTGTGTAATTGAAGACCTGAGAATGGCTGTTAATCAGATAATTAAAATGCTGAGAGTGTGTTAAGAGGTGGCTGAGCATCTTGCAGATACAGTGAAGTAGCTAATATTCCTCTGTGTTTTATCTACTCACTGAAACAACCTTTATGGACAACAAGGTTCCAGACAGCTCCTCCCAGTTCTGAATCCTCTGCTCTTGCTGCCCTTTCTGGTTCCCTGCTGTGCCTGTGTTCTCCACTCTCCCTTCCAGAAGCTGGGCCTGTTAAGACCTGTACACCCTGCAGGAGCAGACACAGGCCCTTCTGAATGAAGATTGCTACACAGGCCTTCTTCTCTGGAGGTGTCATGGCCACAAGGTTCCTGTGAGCACAACTCTACTGCTTCCTCCCCATAAGTCTGGTGCCACCACCTCTACCTCTGACTGCCTGGTCCTGTGCAAAGCCAGCTTCCTGCTCACTCTTCACTTGGTCCCAGTGGTTTCCTGCTTCACCTGCTACCTGAACCTACCTAATGTCTACTGGTCAGGCCCAGTCAAACTTCGTCCCCAGCCTCATACCCGTACTCTCCCACCCACTTCACCACTTATGGCAGCCATCACACTTCAGAAGGCCCCATGGGAATGTAAGCTTCATATGGGTAGGGAATTTGTGTCTGTTTTGTTTAGTTTTCTGTACTCAGAGCCTAAACCAGTGCCAAACTGCTATTTAAAATCCATACACAGAATTTTAGAGCTGGAAGAGACTTTCAGGATACTTTGTCCAACTCCATCATCTCAGAGAGAGAAAATAAAGGCTGGCATGGTGGCTCAACATCTGTAATCCCAGCACTTTGGAAGGCCAGGGTGGAAGGATTGCTTGAGTCCAGGAGTTTGAGACCAGCTTGCAAAACACAATGAAATCCCATCTCTACAAAAAATAAAAAAATTAGCCAGACATGATGACATGTGCCTGTAGTCCCAGCTACATGGGAAAGTAAGGCAGAAGGATCACTTGAGCCCAGGAAGTGGAGGTTGCAATGAGCTTTGATGACACTACTGCTCTCCATCCTGTATGACAGTGCTAGGCTGCATCATGGGAAAAAAAAAGAGAGAGAGAGGAAAAATGAAAGCAAGGTCACAACGTCATCTGGTGACAACAGGATTTTCCACCACCTCACCAGCAAAGCCGTGAGTTAGTTACCTCTCTGTTGCCCCCTCTTGGCCCTAGCTGGCAAGCTAGTTTCTTGGCTTACTGATTGTCAATAAAATATAAAACTGTATGAAAATACTTGCACATTAAGCTTCATGAGCATTGGGAAAACATACAGTATTTCTAAGGAGTAAAGTTGCCAAATGGTATCTGCTTCTTACAGACTTCTGAGTGAAGAAAATTGAGATAATGTAATCTGGATGAGAATCTAGAAAGAATTCAAGGAAAAGAATAGTTTAGAGGGCAAACTGTAATTGTCATGGGAGACACAGAAGACCCATATGAATAAGAGGAGAAAGAAAATAGATACTGCTGAAATTTGTGTCTGTTTCTAAACTCACTTACTGCTTCAAATTTTAAAATAAACATCAGCAGAGGTGTGGGGCTGGGCAGTGAAACATTCTATTCACGCAAAACACTGGGGACTTCTCCTAGATCTCAAAAACACTGAGCTAATTCTTCCTTCTTCTTCACATTCAGATGCCAGGCTACTGCCCTTGGGTTAAGGGGTTTAGTTTTCTTCAGCTGCAAAGAGTAAACCATGCTCTGTGACATAGATTTATGTTTGTATAAGTAAGTCTGTCCCTTCAATAGCAGTGTATTTGTTTTCAGGGATCATGCTACCTGGTTGACTGAATGACAGTTGTGTGGGACACTAGGAAAGATTACTCACAGCCCCAGAATTGCTTCTCCAGCTGTGAAATTTTATTACCTTTTTAAAATAAGCATACCTATCAACTAATTAGTAATGTTGAATTCTGTTGAATGCATAAGTAGAGCTAGAATTGGAGAAAAAGATATCCAACTCCAAGTTTGTTTTAACTAAAATTTTGCTAGTTAATCTCTGCATCCTTGTTTCAACTGTTCACTCTTCCTGCAGAACCCTGTATCAGTCTAAATCCTCCTTTTTCCTCTAGTCAATTTCTTGTACTTTATGGTTTTCTTCCTTTTTAAATATTTTTTGTTCATTATATCTTGGTGTTGTTTTTAAAAATAATTTGCTTTTTGTTCAAATAGTCCACACATATACATTTGTGACATCCAACTAGGATTATAAGACTTACAACAAAAAATAGCAAGCTTCTGCCACACCACACCCAGAACTGATGTTTCATAGGAAACTAGTCCCAATTATTTGGTCTGTTTTGCATGCTATTTCCTCAGCATTTAGAAATATACATTATTCTGCCCTTTCTTGATTTTAGACATTATTTATTGACTTTCTGTTAGGGGGATGAACATTTGACTCTCCCGTCCCTTGTGGAGACTCCTGTTCTACCAGGTACAAGCTGTGTGACCTTGGGCAGGTTACTTAATCTCCAAGTCTTGGTTTTCTAACCTATGAAACAAGAGTGCCATCTTCTAAGATTTTTGTGAGGGTTAAATGAAACAATGCCAGTAAATACTGTTCACTGTTAGTATTCACTATAATTCTTATAATTTACTACTCTTCACTATTAGTGTTATTCAGCAAAATTTATATCACTGGAATAAATTGGGGAATATACTCTGTTTGCACCTCACCAAAACTAGTCAGAATCTTGTAGATAAATTTTAAACACTACTGCCTGGTAGTATGACCTGTGTCTGGGAGAGCATTTCCACTGCACAGTTGCAGGGGCATAAGCTGACCAAGGTCTGCTGCACAGTTGTTTGGAGAGAAAAGGCAGCACAGCCCAGGGATGCATCTGGGGTTGGATTTAAACTTGAGATCCTGGTACAACACTGCTTCCTAGGCCAAGCGATGAAGCTCCTTGTCAAAACTGAACAGAGAGAGGTCCTAGGACAAAGGCTATGGTCATGAGGAGTGGGAGGGTGGTTACCATCTTGCAGCAAGTGGGGGTGTGCGGCATCCTGGCACACTCACTGCAGAGGCCACTGGACAGAACCGAGTTATTTTCTTTCATGGAACTATTCTGACTTCCCCAGTAGTGAGCAGTGGGAAGCATCCCACAGGAGGGTGGTGCTGACGCCAGACAGACCTTCATCTCCCCACACATGGTGGGCCAGGCCTGAAATCTAGCCAGAGGGAATTCCACTTTAGACAAGCAGTTTTGTTCATCCTTGCACCCTATAGAGTGGTAACTGGCTAGGCCGAGTTCAAGTTTGGCTCCCTTGCTGCAATCTTATCTGCGCTCTACACTTCCAGTTCAGCCATGCCTTTTCCCTTATTTCCTTCAGCCTGTGCTTTCATTTTCTTTTAAGCACTTACTTTTTCGTCTCCCTGTGTTGTAATGTCTTTCCCCAGCCATGTGAGCTCCCCAGGGAGAAGAGCAGGTGGAAGAAGATTAACATGTGGATAAAAAGTCAGGCTGAATGGGTTAGCTTCACAGTCAGGGGCAGCGGGATGTGTGTTCTGGTCAGAATCTGATGTCTGGATTGAAGTCAGGGGAAAGAGACATAAAGGGTTAAGCTACAGAACCCGTATCACAAAAGCAAGCATGACACCAAGCACATTATGTACATTCTTTTATTTAATCCTCCCAGCAAACTTGTAAGGTGGGTATTCTTTCTTCCCACTTTACAGATGAAGACCATGAGACTCCAAAGGCATAAGAAACTTGCTCAAAGTCACCAGCTGGGAAGTGGCAGAGTCCAGATTAAAGCCTAAATGCGTCTGTCCCCAACACCGATGCTGCCAGCAGCAGGATTTCTCCATAGTGAATTCCTTCCCATGTCACACTGACTCCCTCTTTCCCCAGCCACTCAACAGCACGGGATCTGGTACACAATAGGTCTAAATAGATCTTTCTAGAATTGAACTGAAGAGCTGTGAAAAATTTTAAGGCAACACTTGTTTTAACTGTTCTTTTGTTCATAGGTCCAGGAGATTCCTCTGGGGATAGTAACGACGGAGGGCCAGGCCCAGGTACCGTAGAGGGCAGAAACTCACAGATGTGTGTGCAGTACAGGGGAAGAGGAAAACGGGGTAAGAGAAGCATTTCAGTCACCTGGCTCTGGGTTTCAGTTCTGTCTTTCTAGTCCGCCCCATTCTCACGGTTGAGCTGTGCTAACTCTCAGTTCTGTAGATCACCTGCCATCTGCCGGAAGATCTCACCAGCCTCTCTGAGGCTCAGTTTATCATCCATAAAATGAGCGTAAGACTATCTGCCTTAGCCATCTCACAAAATTGTTGTAGGTATCACATTTTAAAAAATTTTAAGTTGAGATTCTTTATAAACGACCACATCTAGGGGATTCCTCAGTGTATTGAGGGGCAGCCTGAAGACTGGGGTGGGGGGCTCAAACCTGAAGGTAAAGATAGGTGACTCTCTGACAACCCAAAACTCTCTGGTTTTTCCCCTAATGGAGAATGAAAGTGGAAGCTTGAAACCTTGGTTACTGAGAGCAGAACCTGGTCCCTTCCATGAATTTCTCAAGAGCTCTGTTACCCCAGTCTCCATCCCCCAGCCCATGGTCCCCTGCCATCTCTAGATCCTGGGAACTGAGCAGTAAGAATACACAAGAAGAAGAACTGCCATTATGTGCCAGTTTGGAAACCACCTCTTAAGTTCTTTATGGGTTATGGAAGGCCCAATCTGTGATGAAGGGGGCTGACAGGAGAAGAAGGGGAAAGTGACACAAGAAGACCAGATACTGAACACAAATCCCAGGGACCACATCCCCATAGGTCCCTAAAATCCTAAATGTCTCCGAAAACGTGCTAAAGATGGTGAGAAGCAGATCAGCAGCCCTGAGACTGGCTGTGACCAACCCTCTCTCTCAGGTCCCCACCATTCAGCCCCTAGGCTCCTTCTCTGGGACTCCAGGACATTGTGCTCACTGGGTTCTCCTCACTCCTTTATTCAACACATATACATTGAGCTCCTGCTAGGTGCTACAGAGGCACTCTGACAAAGACAGGGGATATGAAAATGAGCAGAGTATCTGCTATCATGCTGTTATCAACAGAAAATAAAGTACTGTGGAGTGGTTTTGCTTCCTGCTCAGGTCCAGTAGGGGTGGGCATGATGCTTTCTAGTTTGAATATTGCCTCTGCTGCTTGCTAGCTGTGTGACCTTAGCAAACTATCTGCCAGTTGGTAAGAGTTCTCCATTATAATTTATTTCCTTGAAGATGGTTATTATGCATTAAAAATAGTTATTTGGAGGCTATATTGCTTTTAAGATTTCATATTCAATTTATTAAAGAAGTGAATTAAAAAATTAGGTCAACCTTAAGTTCAGTTCAGCTTATGAGTCATATTATTGTGTTTATAAATTGAGCAAGTTTACCCTTTTGAGAGGTAATTGATTATATTTAACTCATTTTACAAATTTGCAAGTTGATTCCCTTATTATCCTTGCCAACAAATGTAATATAATTAATTTCATTTTAAAGTATTTTAATCAACAAAGAAGGTTTCCCAAATATTTTAAGAAGGCTTATAAATCTAATATATTAAACTTATAAGTATGGTAATTCTTTTCTGTTATTTTTTTAATTTTTTATTTTTTTAACTTTATTCAAATTAATATGAGGATACAATATTTAGGTTACATTGTTCTCACTTCCAGGGTAAAGTTCCCTTAGTGGAAGAGCCCCTCACCCAGGAGGCATGTTATACACCCTCACAATGTACACAGTAGGTGAGATCCCACCTCTTACCCTCCCTCCTTCTGCCATGCATCCTACCCCCTCCTCCCTCCTGCTTCTCTCTAACCCGGAACTGAACTATCATAGTGTTTTATTGTTCTTAGGAACATGTAATTGTTTATATATTCATTTCGTATTAGTATGGAATACATTGGATATTTATTTTTCCATTCTTGTTATACTTGGCTAAGAAGAATGTATTTCAACTCCATCCAGGTAAATGTAAAAGATGTAAAGTCTCCATCTTTTTTAATGGCTGAATAATATTCCATGGTATATACATATACCACAATTTGTTGATCCATTCATGGGTTGATGGACACTTATATTGCTTCCACGACTTAGCCATTGTGAATTGAGCTGCAATAAACATTCTAGTGCAAATGCCATTGTGGTAAGATTATTTTTGTTCTTCTGGGTAGATACCTAGTAATGGGATTGCAGCGTCAAATGGAAGGTCTACTTTTAGACCTTTGAGGATTCTCCATATTTCTCACCAAAAGGACTGTATTAGTTTGCAATCCCACCAGAGTGCAGAAGTGTTCCCTTCTCTCTACATCCACGCCAACATCTGGTGTTTTGGGACTTTGCAATGTGGGCTAATCTTGCTGGGGTTAGGTAATACCTTAGAGTGGTTTTGATTTGCATTTCTCTGATGATTAAAAATAATGAGCATTTTTTCATGTTTTTGTTGGTCATTCATCTGTCATCCTTGGAGAAGTTTCTGTTCAAATCACCTGCTCACTTATAGAGAGGGTTGTTTGCACTTTTTGTACTGTTTTAATTTGAGTTCTCTGTAGATTCTAGTTATCAGACCTTTGTCAAATTCACAACATCCAAAAATCTTCCCTCATTCTGAGGGCTATTTGTTTGCTCTGTTTGGGGTACTCTTAGTTGTGCAAAAGCTTTTTAGCTTGATCAAGTCGCAGTTATTTATTTTTGCAGTTGCTGAAATTGCTGGGGGTGGTCTTCCTCATAAAGCTTTTTTCCCAGGCCAGTATCTTCAAATGTTTTCCCCACACTTCTGGAAGGAATCTTCCAGAATTCCTATTGTTTTGTGTCTTAAATTTAAATCTGTTATCCAATGAGAATTGATTTTTGTCAATGGTGAGAGATGCGGATCCTTTTTCAGTCTTCTGCATGTAGGTAACTAGTTATCCCAGCACTATTTGTTAAATAAGGATCCTTTTCCCCATTGCATGCT
Organism: Arctocebus calabarensis; assembly: GCA_963573935.1. NCBI lineage: Eukaryota > Metazoa > Chordata > Mammalia > Primates > Lorisidae > Arctocebus > Arctocebus calabarensis. Next base: position 16,989 of record CAUYON010205537.1, on the reverse strand, counting down.
TTTATTTGGCTTATCAAAGATTAAATGATGATATGTGGCTGGATTCATCTCTAGATTCTCTATCTATATATCTATATAGATCTATATCTTTATTTTCGTGTCAGTACCATGCTGTTTTGATCACTATAGCCTTATATTATAACATGAAGTCTGGCAAAGTGATGCCTCCAGATTTTTTTTTTTTTTATTTCTAAGAACTGTATTTGCTATTCAGGGTTATCTCTGGTTCCATATGAATCAAAGTACTATTTTTTCAAGATCTTCAAGTATGACATTGGTGCTTTAATGGGAATTGCATTAAATGTGTAGACTGTTTTGGGTAGTATGGACCTTTTAAGGATGTTAATTTTTCCTAGCCAGGAGAATGGTATGTTCTTCCATTTGTTGACATCTTCTGCTATTTCCTTTCTCAGAGTTTCATAATTCTCTTTATAGAGACCTTTCACATCTGTTGTCAGATATATTCCCAGATATTTCATCTTCTTTCATGTTATTACAAAAGGAATAGAATCTTTGATTTTGTTTCCAGCTTGACAATTGTAGTGTATATGAAGGCTACTGATTTGTTGGTATTGATTTTGTAACCTGAGAAGCTGCTATATTCCTTGATCACTTCTAAGATCAAGGTTGTAGTTGAGTCCCTGGGGTTTTCCAGTTATAAGATCATGTCATCTGTGAAAAGGGAGAGTTTGACCTCCTCTGTCCCAATTTGAATTCCTTTGATCTCCTTTTCTTACGTGATTGTGATGGCTAGGTCTTCCAGTACTACGTTAAATAGCAATGGTGACAGTGGGCATCCTTGTCTGGTGCCAGTTTTGAGTGGAAATGCTTTCAGTTTTACTCCATTCAATATGCTATTGGCTGTAGGTTTGCTGGAGATAGCCTCCATCAGCTTAAGGAATGTTCCTTCCATGCCTATTTTTTGAGTGTTTTTATCATGAACAGATGCTGGATATTGTCAAAAGCCTTTTCTGCATCAATTCAAAGAATCATATAGTCTTTGTTTTTTATTCTATTTATGTGGTGTATTATATTTAGAGATTTGTGTATGTTGAACCAACCTTGTGTCTCTGGGATAAAACCCACCTGATCATGGTATATAACCTTTTTAATGTGTTGTATTCTGTTTGCTAAAATTTTGTTGAATATTTTTGCATCAGTATTCATTAATGATATTGGTCTATAGTTTTCTTTTTGGGGGGTCCTTTCAGGTTTGGGGATCAGGTATATTTGCTTCATAGTATATTTTGAGGGAGGATCTCTTCTTTCTCTATATTTTGGAAAATTTTATGCACTGTAGGAACTACTTTCTCTTTGAAAGTTTGATAGAATTCTGGTGTGAAACCATTTGGTCTAGAACTTTTCTTTTTTGGGAGATTTTATATAATAGATGCTTTTTCAGTACTTGATATTGGTCTATTCAAGATTTCTAAATCTTTCTGTCTGAGTTTTGGAAGGTATTGTGCTTCCAAATATTGGTTGAGCTCCTCTACATTTTCATATTTCTGGTAAGAGAGTTTTTTGTAGTAATTGTTGAGAATATTTTGAATTTCTGTGGATTTCTTATTTCCTCTTTATCATTTGTGATTGTACTTATTCGAGATCTTGTTATTCTGTTCCTGGTTAGTCTAGGCAAGGGTTTATCAAATTTATTAGTCTTTTCAAAGAACAAACTTTTTGTTTTGCTGATCTTCTGAATAATTCTTTTTTTTCAATTTCATTTAGTTATGCTCTAATTTTGTTTATTTCTTTTCTTTTACTGGGTTTGGGATTGGATTGTTCTTCCTTTTCTAATTGCTTGAGATGGCCCCTTAGGTTGCTGACTTTCTCTCTTTGTGTTTTCTTGATTAAGGCATCTAATGCTATAAATTTCCCTCTAAGAACTGCCTTTGCAGTATCCCACAGGTTTTTATAGTTTGTGCCTTCATTATTGTTTTATTCCAGAAATCCAATGATCTTATTCTTGATCTTATCTATGACCTAGCTATCATTCAGCATAAGGTTATTTAGTTTCCATGATTTTATTTGAGTATGAAGATTTCTGTTGCTGTTGAGTTTAACTTTTATTCCATGATGGTCTGGGAAGATATTGGGGGATAATTTCTATTCTTTTGAAGTTGTTGAGGTTATTCTTGTGACCTAAGATATGATCAATTTTGGAAGATGATCTATGAGCTGATGAGAAACATGTGTATTCAGTTTTTTTAGGATAAAGTGTTCCACAAATGTCTGGTAAGTCCATTTGTTCTAGGGTCTTGTTTAAGTCCATTATTTATTTGTTTAGTTTCTGCTTGGAGGATCTGTCCAATACTGCCAATAGGGTGTTAAAATCTCCAACTATTATAGTGTGGGAAGATGTCATATCATCCAGATCACTTAAGGTTTGTTTTATTTATCGAGGAGCATTCAGGTAGCCTATATAGATGTTAACTATTAAAATCTCTTCATATTGTGTGTTGCCCTTGACCAATATGAAGTGTGCATCTTTGTCTTTCATTATTTTTGTTGGTTTGAATCCCATTGTATCTGCATATGAGTTTGCAACCCCAGCTTTTTTCTGCTTTCTATTTTGCCTGGAATACCATTGCACATCCCTTCACCCTGAGTCTTGTTTTATCTTTTGATGTAAGGTGTTCTTATAGGCAACAGATATCTGGCCTGAGTTTTTGTATCCCGTCAGCCAGCCTATGCCTCTTAAAGGAGAGTTCAAACCACTCACATTAATTGAGAGAATTAATAGACATGGCAGAGTTTTGGTCATCTTGTTTTCCAGAAGCCCAGAGCTTAATTTATGCCTCCCACCATTGTGGAAGCTAGGCTTTGTTCCTTAATTTGTAGGTAAGTTTTCTTTGGTGGTGTACCCTCCTGTTGCTTGTTATAAAGAATAGGTCTGAGTATTTCCTGTAGAGCTAGTTGACTCATGGAAAATTTCCTCAGCTTGTGGATGTCAGTGAAGTAACTTATTTCTCCATCATAAATGAAACTCAGTTTAGCTGGGTATAGGATCCAGGGCTGGAAAGTTTCAGCTGAAAGGTCTGCAGTCATCCTTATACTTTTCCCTTTGTAAGTAATACTTTTCTTATGTCTGGCTGCTTGTTGAAGTTTCTCCTTCATATTAACCTTAGCAAAATTAATTACAATGTATCTAAGAGATGCTTTATTTGGGATGAGTTGTGCTGGGGTTCTGAAACTATCTACTATCCGAATCTGTGTGTCTATTGCAATACTTGGAAAATTCTCTGCTCCAAGACATTATTGTAGAGAATTTTCCAAGTATTGCAAGAGACACAGATATACAGATAGTAGATATTTTACAGGTCCAGATAGTAGTCATTAGATAGATTCTCTACCATAATGTCTCAGAGCAGAGAATTTGTGCCTTTGGGACCATCTTCTCCTTCAGGAAACTCTATAATTTGGATGTTTGATTTTTTTGAAATGATCCAATAACTTTCTCAGGGGATATTCTGTTCTCTTTCTCCATTTTTCTACCTCATTGAATACTTGGGGTAATTTAAAAGTCTTGTCTTCTTTATCTGACATTCTTTGTTCACACTGCTCAACTCTATTTCTGAGGCACTCTACTGTATTTTGAAGCTCCTCAAATATCTTTTTCAATTCCTTAAGCTCTACTATATCTTTTCTCATTATTTCCATATCCGTAGTGACTGTGTCTTTGAATTCATTAATTTCTTGAAACAACTTCTGAACTATTTTTTGGTTCTATGTTTCCATCTTTTCCTCTATTCCAATTTTCTTGTTTCTATGTTTCCATCTTTTCTTCTATTCCAATTATCTGGCATTCATATTCTAAATTCTATTTCTGACATTTCAGCAATTTCTCTGTAGATGGGATTCTCCCTTGTATTTTTTTTTTTTGACATCCCCAAAGGCATTGATCTGCTCTGATTTTTCATGTTGCCAAAGTTCTTCAGCTGATTCCTCCTCATGAGTATTTTCAGCTTTTTCCTCTTTTTTAATATGTTAATTATACTTTTTTAGTTGAATTGATAGTTGTCATTGATGAGTCTGCTCCTCACCATTGCAGTGCCATTCTCTTTTTTCTGCCACTTGGTTTAGCCTGGGTAATGTGTACTTCATACTGTCCTCTCAGTTCAGAGCTCCTCTCATTTGGCTTTCATCCACTTCAGTCCAATATCTCCCCCTTTAAGTATGAGCCTCTGACAAAAGCTGCTTCTAGTCAGCCATCTTCCTGCAATTCCCCTAAAAAATGTTTTTCATAAGTATGACAATTCTTAAGTTGTCCTAAAATATTCAATGTTTCATTTTAATTAGTGAGATTTCCAACAAAAATCACAAATGTAACCAAATTACTCAATTATATAGTGCAAGTCAGAACCATAAAGGTCACAGTCTGTTTTGGTGCTATAACAAAAATACCTTAGATTGGGTAATTTATAAATAATAGAAATTTATTTTTCACATTTTTGGAGTCTGGGAAGTCCAAGATCAAGGCATTGGCAGAGTCAGTGTCCACTAAGGACTTTCTCTCTGCTTCCAAGATGGAACCTTGTTGCTGTGTCCTGTGGAAGTGATGAACAGTGTGTTCACAATGTCTTCACAGGGTTCAGAAGAGTGGCAGGGTAAGAAAGGGCCAGGAAGTTCTTTGAAGCTTCTTTTACAAGGGCATTAATCCCACTTAGGAGCCATCATGACTTAATCACTTCCCAAGAGGTCCACCTCATAATACGATCACCTTGAGGTTAGAGTTTTAGAGGAACATGTACATTCCCACCATAGCAACAAAATTTACTGTAGCTTTAATAAACTAAATTTTCTTGAACAACACATATACCAAAAACATTAATTATCTTAAACATGTCTATCTGTATTCTTTATCTTTCCAGGATTGAAAGATTCATAACCACAAAGGAAATGATTACATCATCCCACTGCTACTACTCCTGACATACCTTCTAACCTAGCTAAGGTTCCTTAATGACCAGAAACATCACTGAAATATTAACTGATGGTACCTACTTATGCTCCCCTTTGCTTGCTTTACTGATGTCCTCTAGAGGGCTGGCCTCATGGTCTGTATTCCTAGAGTTGACTTACACTCTGTGACATCACCTAATTCTTCCCTCTACTGTAGTAACTACAGCACTTGATTTAATGTTGCATGTCTTTAGCTCTTAAGATATTTAATTGTCTTCCCATCTAGGTATAAAGAGTTTTTAACTTTTCAAAATTCTATATTCTTTTCATGTTCTTCCAATCTTTAGGAGAAGGAATATAATGTTAAAACTCCACACAATATTAAAAATAAAGTCCAGAAAAAGCAGCTGTATAAAATGCAGACTCATCTTCATTGCAAGGTTAATGAAAGACCAATTGGAAGCTGGTGGTGAGCCACACAGATATGGCTGTTGAATCCAAAGCTTGGCCCAGGATGCAGTTTGATGTTGGGGGTTATTCTGGGACCCGAGGCTAGTTGGGCATCAAGGATAGTAGCAGAAATTCCAGAAATTTTCCAGGTAGTTGTGTATATTGGCTGGCCTAGCCCAGAGATACTGAGAAGGGATAACAATGGAAATGCCGGGACCAACAGCAGTGAGCTTTGCTCCCTGCTTTCAACACTGGTGCCTTTGCGTCCTTGTCCTGAGGAGAATGTTAGCACTCTCTGTATGACACCAGGGGCTGGGAAAAGAGAGGACCCACTTATCAACTGCATTATATCAAACTTCATATATTTTTACCATGTTTAAGTGATAACACTTAAATTGGCTTCTGTGTGCCACAAAGCTGTGCCCACCTATGGTCACAACTTCAAAGATGGTCATTCCAGTGATACTAACATCACTAACCCTCTGTTTCCTCATCTCTAAACTAGGAATAACAGGAGTGCCAACCAAATAGAGTTGACTTAAGAATTAAAAGAAAAAACATTTGAGTGAGAGAAAGCCTCACACACAACAAGCACTCAGTAAATGTTAGTGAGGATTATTTTTTGCTATCAATATCTTTGACCCCTCCCTTGCCTTTGTCCTCACCTCCCCTCCAAACTTTCCCTGCTCTCATGTTCTTACCAGACTCCTTCAGTAGGTTCCTTACCGGTCTTCTCATTTCAAGTCTTATTCCCAGACTCAGCACTTCCACCCAGCCTCCTTGTAAGCTGTTATGGAGTGAGACTTCTATATGTGTTGGAGCCTCAATGACTTTAGCTTGAGTTATGAGATGCTATCCTGGGGCTCTGGCAACCTCTCCAGCCATATATCCTATAATTCCCTCTAGACAACTTATGTTCTAGTAGCCAAGCCATGACTAGAGTGAGGCAAGAGAGGCCCATTGTATGCAACATTTAAAGAGGCCCTGGCTCTCAGAATTGTGCAATATCAGATCATGACCAGCCTCTGAGGACATTCTCCATGGGCAGAAACCTACTATGCCAATTGCCCCCCTCTCTCTCCCTCCTTCTTCTTAAACTTCCTGGGTTCAAATCCCTAAGAACTATAAAACTCATAGTAAGCTTTTAACCCCTCTGTGCCTCCGTTTTTTATTTATGACATGGATGTGATTAAAAAATGTCTCATAAATCTCTGTGCCACACACACATGTGTGACACACATGGCAGCTGTGATTAAATGCATCCTCCTTCAGCATGAGATCCAAAAATAGATCACCAAAGCAGGCCTAAAGAGTCATATAGATGACAAAGTGGGCATACTGGTGTCAGCAGGGGGCATAGCACCCTGTGAGCTCTCAGTGAATGTCCACTAAAGCGATACTACCCACCAGTATCAATTTTTCTTACCATGTCCCCTTAGTGTTACAGCCTAAGTAAACCTATGATCTAGAACTCAAGACACACCTGCAGCTTAATCAGCTATTCCACTACCAATTAAAGAGAAGGAGGAGGAGGGAGGGGTGGAACAGAAGAGAAGGAAAAGCAAGAGGAGGAGATGGGAGAAGAAGAAGATAGTTTCTCATGGCATGGTAGGGAAAATTATGCTGTCCCCCAACCTACCTTCCCAACTCAGTCTATTCCACACTGTCACATGCAACACCCTTTCCAGTGCAGCTTCCCTGGGGCCTTTTTCCATGGCAGTTAAAAGTCTCTCAGTTCCATGTGACAAGACACCAGTACAAACCGGCTTAAGCAAAACATGGGATTTATTGGGCCAGTGTATTGGTTATCACTTGCTATATAGCAAATTCCCTGCAAAATTTAGCAACTTAAAACAATGAGCATTTCTCTGAAGAAGACAAAAGAATGGCTAACAAACACAATGAAAAAATGCTCATGATCTCTAATTATCAAAGAAATGCAAATCAAAACCACCCTGAAATATCAACCAACCCCTGTGAGAATAGACCACATCACAAAGTCCTAAAGCTGCAGATGCTGGGATGGATATGGAGAAAAGGGAACACTTTTACACTGTTGGTAGGATTGAAAACTAATACAGCCTCTTTGGAAAGAAGTATGAAGACTCCTCAAAGAACTCAAATTAGACTTCTCCTTTAATTCCACAATCCCATTACTAGGTGTCTATCTAGAAGGAAAAAAAAATCATTTTCTCGTAAGGACATTTGCACTAGATTGTTTATTGCAGCTCAATTTATAATTGCCAAGACAAAGAAACAACCTAAGTGCCCACCAACCAGGAATGGATTAACAAGCTGTGGTATATGTACACCATGGAATACTATTCAGCCATAAAAAAGATGGAGAATTTACATCTTTCGCATTAACCTGGATGGAATTGAAACACATTCTTCCTAGTGAAGTATCATAAGAATATAAAAGCAAGTATCTAAAGTACTCAATACTAATAAAGCCAGTAGATGATCTAATCATGCTCACATAAGAGAAAAACTCAATTCAATTCAAGTTGTTGAGAGGGAGAAAAAAGGAGGGGAGGAGAGAGACTGGTGAGCTCCCACTTAATGAGCACAAGGTAAGAATATATGGCACACCTCTTGAGTGTGAGATGCAACTACAACAGGAACCTTACCTAACAAATGCAAACATTATAACCTTGTTCCTAATCTCACATTAAACTGAAATAAAAATTTAAAAAGAAAAAATGTAATAAGCATTTATTACCTCAGGTTTTCCATGCATTAAGATCCTAGGCACAGCTTAGATTGGTGCTTCTGGCTCATAGTTCTCACAAAGCTTCAATCCAGGGGCTCTCCTAGAGGGTCTACTTGTAATTTCCCTCATGTGGCTTTGGAAGACCTCAACTCTTCATTAACAGTAGATCAGAGGAGGGTTCAAAGGAGGGTTCCTCGAGGGTGTCAGCAGGGGGTCCTCTCTCAGTTCTTTGTGTTGGGACCCTCTCCATGAGGTAGATTGCAACTTAATATCTGGTTGCCATCAGAGTGAGTTGAGATGGGGAAAGGGAGAGAGAGAGAAAGAGAGAGAGAGAGAGATATGAAAGTTACAGCCCTTCTGTTACCTAATCTGAGGAGTGATATCTTATAACCTCTGCCACATGCTGTTCACTTATAACCTCTGCCACATGCTGTTCACTAGCAGCAGGTCACTAAATCCAGCCCACCCTCAAGAAGAAGTGATTACACAAGTGTGTGGATGCCAGGGCAGAGATCTTTATCAGTCATCTTAGTTAGAACCCAAGTCCCTTGGTGCTAAAACAAGCAGTGCTCAACATCAGTGACAAATGAAGAGACACTTGGCACCTCTATTTGGCCTGGGCAAGTGGGGAGGAGTCAATGCACTAGGGAATAGCCTCCCTGTGACACACACACACAGACACAGAAGTTGTGATAAGATTATCATTGATCACCATGGCAGGCCTGAGGAGTCATGCAGATGACTGGGCTCGGGGCCTTTCTCCAATAAATCACAGAAGAATCAGCCTCAAGTTTTCTCTCTCATTGCCTAGACCTCTGTCCTCTTCCTGCCCATGGGTCCACGTTATGACCACCACTGCTGCTCCTCTGAGGCTGGTCACATTCTCTACTGGGAAATTCCTTTTGGTAATTACTGTGCAGGTCCAGGCTTATTCTGAGCTCTTCATGTGTGTGTAAGTGTATGCATATTCACATACCATGAGGGGGTGACATTCTAGCCCAGTCTCGTGTAAATTTAGCCTCAAAATATATTGTTGTCACACTCACATTTTCCTGCTAAGAATTTGTTCCCTGTGTAGTGTGAACAAAATCTTCAGAGACCCAGAAAAATTTCCCTGATGGCAAGCCACCTAACAATTTCCTAGGAAGGGAGAGAGGTGCTGAAGGGTATGTGCCCTGATGATCACATGTCCTGGCTTCTCCACTGAGGCTTCACCAGGCACCTGGAGGTGGTCAGGTGGCCCTATATTAGGTGGCTTCTATCTGAATACCCTTTCTCCCCAGTATTCCTACTTCCCATCAGGCCCAAATTCTGCTAGTTTCTGGGAAACATCTCTCAGCTACTGGCCCAGACCTGCACTATCCAGCAGGTGGAGCTGACCTGATAACCTGGGGGCAGGGAGGAGGGTTTGGCTATCTGAGACTGTGGCAGCTACTGTTCTTCTGGCGTCCCACTTTCCCCAGGGCCTCAAGGAGGAAAGAGCAGGTATCCAGTAGCAGTGGTACCTGAGAGCATTGAGATTTGGAGGCGATATGTGCGTGGAGCTTTGGGAAAACTTCAAGATGCAGTTATGGGTGAACAGGGAGCTTAGACCTCAGGGTTGAGGTCCAGTCTGACCTCTGTCTCTTCACTTTCAATTTCATTCTTGCCCACCCCAAACACAAGGCAGCAGCAGGGCTGTTTACATCGTGCATACCCCGCCTGTGGGGTGCTAGCTGGACGTGTTGTGTGAACCTAAAGTTAGCTGCATCTGCGATCTTCTGAGTCTCATGTAATCAAGGCAATTAAATTTCAGAAATTTCAGGGTGAAGAGGCAACTCCCTCAGTCTGGCTCCACTGACTGAGATGACCTCAAACCTCATTCTTTTGGTCTAAAAGGATAATCCTTTTGTGTCTCCAAAGAGTTGTTTCAGGAACTTAGAAGGCAGTGGGATAAAAAGATCCCCTCCCACTTTAGAATCAGGAGCACTTGAAATTAAATCCTTCCCCCATCATTTATTAGCCTTGTGAGCCTCTGCTTCTTTTTCTTAACCCTTTAAAAAATTGTTTTATTTTTTGGAGACAGGCTCTTACTATGCTGCCCAGGCTGGACTTGAACTCGTAGGTTCAAGAGATCATCTTGCCTCAGCCTCCTGAGTAGCTGGGGAAAGGGGGCACACCACTGTGCATAGGGACTGGCTCTGAGCCTCTTTTTCTTAAGTGTAAAATGCAGGGAGCAAGATGTATTATATATGACCCTTTTACAGAATAGAGATGACACATGTAAAATGCTTGACACATAGTTGATAGAAGCTAATAATTACTGTTATGTGCATTCTTTAGGAGATATTCAGAGATAAGTGAGGGAAATTCACTTATTACAATCTTTGTGAGCTATCTCCTATTATTTATAAAATAGTGCAGTTTGAAATATGATGGCTGGTCCTGGGGAACCTGTCACTGTGCTGAAAGCTACCTAGCAATAGGTAGGTAGCTCTTTTCTGCAATAGTACTTGACCCATGGGACCCACATCCTGCCCCTAACCCCAACAGTCTGCAAGGCTTTGTAAATCTCTCATGTGGGGAAACATGAAATCGAAACAGGTCATATGCACCCAGCCAGGATGCAGCATCCTCTAACCTTCCCGAAAGGGAAGTGTCCCAGCCCCCACACTCTAGGACAACATGTGTGTAGAATGTGACACTGGTTCAACAATGTGATCTCAGACAATTGACTTAAACTCTATATTTCAGCCCCTTACCTGTAAAAAGGGGATAATTATAAGATAAGTTTTAGAATTAAATGTAGTGATTTCCATAAATATGCCTGATACGCACATAGCAATCATAAACTCTTCCAGATGCAAAGCGTTCTCTTTTAGGCAACCCCAAACCAACCTCAGATCCACTTAGCTTCAACTTTCTGAGTCTGCCCACAGAATCCACCTGAACCAACCTCACATCCAGGGTCCTAGCTCTGCGTTCTTCCTAGCCACTTCTCAAAAAAATCCAAGTGCTCAGCTGAAATGAGTCTGGGCAAAGAAAACCCATGACCTGAATAGATCAAGGTCTCTCCTCTCTCCGTCTGCATACTCTGTACATCTGGGTTTCTCGAACTCAACTTTAGCCTTCTTCCCCAACCTGCTCCTTTGCCTCTCCTCTAACATTTTCTACTTATTTTTCCACCGGAAATTCCTGGTGTAGTCTTGGTCGTGAATTGGTTTGATTTGGTCAAGAATTTCCAAGCTATTCTCCAAGGCTGCAGAAGTCCTATCATCTGGGAACCCAAGCTGGGGTCACCCAGCAGACATCCTCAAGATTCCTACAAGAAAGTTAGCTGGATTGGCCAAATGCCAGCCTTTTGGAAGACTTGGCAACAACGTTTATCAGGATGCCGCCCTTTTCCAAGATGAGCAAATCAGGAGCTGAGCCAATGCCTCCAACTATTACCAAACCCAAACCTGGCCAAATGAAATTCAGCTTGAGATCCCCCAGATAATGAGGGGGAAGGTAGGGTCTAATAGAAGTAGGAGGGACTCCTTTTGTTCCCAATACTGTTACGAAAATTATCAAATACTCAGAAAATATGGAGCATTTTACAGAGAATACGCATATGCTTATGTCCTAGGTTCTACCATTAATGTTTTACTTACTTGCTTTATCACTCACCTCTCCATTTATCGGTCCCTCTAGCCATCCATCTATTCATTGGGCTCCTTTTTACTTCACTAGCTCTTTACAATTTGTAGCAATCTGCTTTCATTTAATCGGAGTGGTTCTTTATGAAGTACAGCAAAGGAGTGTGGGTGAGGATCCTTTTAGAGTGGCACATCTCAACAGAAATATAAGGGGACCCACATAAATAATTTTAATGTTCTAATAACCACAGATAAAATTAATTTTAATAGTATATTTTATTTAACACACTATCTCCAAAATATCATTATTTCAATGTATATTCAAATACAAAAAAATTATTCCTGAGATAGTTTACATTTTATTGTGCATTACATCTTGGATAGCCAGTCTGTATTTTGTACTTGCAATCTATGTTGAGTCAGATGCTAAATTTTCACTATGAATACTTAATCTGTAGTTAGATTTTGTAAAATTTGCAGATGAAAAAATTTATTTCCATACTCAAGTTGTTCCTGGCATACTTCATTTTTCAAGAAGGAATTGAGTAGCCATTTTTAAACTTAACTTTAAAGCTATTTAAAATTAAATAAAAATGGGGAGAGGGGCAAGACGGCTGACTAGAAGCAGCTTCCAACAGAGGCTCCTGTCCAAAAGGAAAGATAACCTACAGAAACTGCCCAAATGAGCTGAAGACTGGGAGCCCAGCAGAGAGAGAGAAGTGATAACTGCAGGTCACCTCTGCTGACGCAAGGTGCGACTCCAAGAAACCAAGCTTCTTGGAGCAGCACTTGTGGCTCATCGAGTAGGGTGCCAGCCCCATATACCAAGGGTGCAGGTTCAAACCCGGCCTCACCGAACTGCAAAACAGAAAAATAGCCAGACCTTGCCGTGGGCGCCTGTAGTCCCAGCTACTCGGGAGGCTGAGGCAAGAGAATCACCTAAGCCCAGGACTTGGAGGTTGCTGTGAGCTGTGTGATGCCACGGCATTCCACCAAGGGCAATAAAGTGAGACTCTGTCTCTACAAAAACAAAACAAAACAAAATAAAGAAACCAAGCTTCAGGCAGAAAAACTGACCTAAATTTTCTGCCATTTTGAACTTCCAGGATACCCATCCTCCCTTACCTGACGTACCAGAAGCCTGACCTCTGCTGAAACTGAGGGAGGAGGAGTTGAGCAGCGCACACCCTCCCTGTCTGACAGACCAGGCCACCCACCAGGTAAGAGACTGGCCCACAGAGCCCCCGCCAGCCCCCAGGCCAGGGACTCCACCTGGAACCGCAGAGTTCTACTCTGCCCCAGCCGAGCCCACCACCCCCTGTGGCCAGGGACTCTGCTGGGACCCCTGTGAGGCTACAATCTGTATCCCACCGGGCCTTTGCACACTGCCCACCCTGGCCAGGAACTCCACAGGGACCCCTGCTTGGCCCTGATTGGCACCCCCATGGGCCTTGGCCTGCCACCAGCCATGTCCAGGAACTCTGCTGGGACTCCGATGCAGCTCCGATCTGTGCCCCGCTGGGCCTCAGTCCGCCACCTGCCATGGCCAGGGACCCCACCGGGACCATGGCTCAGCTCTGATCTGCCCCTGCCGGGACTCAGCCCTCTAGTCGCACCAGCCAGGGACTCTGCCAGGCCTTAGCTCTCTGCCTGCTGTGGCCAGGGACAACACTGGGACCACTGCGTGGCTCCAGACCACCCCTGCGGGGCCTCCACCTGCCACCCACACTGGCCAGGGACTTGGTCAGGAACCACCAGGCCTCCACCTGCCTAACTGGGCCAGCAACTCTGGGACCCATACAACTTGTGTCCTCCCCTACCCTCTCTGCCTCTGCACTGGCCTTGCCCATCTTGCCAGGGGCTCAGGAGGTGGCAGGACCCATGCCCTCCCTCTGGAGCCCTCTTCCCAGCCAGAGACTGCTGGAGGCACAGGCTCCCTTTGCAAAGGCCACTGGGTGCTGGGCACTCCCAGAACCACATACACCAACCCACACCCTGCTGCTTGATCTGGGCATGCCACACTCCAGGGCTGCTCACACAGCCAGAACTCCCTGGCTGGGGAAGTCCCAGAGGAGCTACACAGTCACTCCCTACAAAGATCCAGCAACAACAGAGTGATCCTGCCGGGGTGTGATCTGGGAGAGAGACCTCCCCAACTCTGAGGATGGTCAAAGGCAACAGGGAAAAATAATCATGAGGCAGAATCAACAGAAAAACTGTGGCAATATGAATAATCAGAGTAGATCAACTCCCCAAGGAATGACAAGGTAGATATAACACAAGATCTAAGATATAAGCAAATGGCTGAGATGTCAGAAATTGAATTCAGAGTCTGGAAAGCAAATAAGATCAACGGAATGGAGGAAAGGATGGAATTAGAATTTTAAGCAGTAGTCCAAAAGATGACCCAAAAGATGTCTCAAGAATTCAACGAATTCAAAGACAAAATGACCAAAGATTTTGACACATTGAGGCAAGAAGTTGCAGCCCTCAAAGATCTGAGAAATACAGAATGGAGCAAGCAGAAGAAAGGATTTCTGAAATTGAAGACAAAGCTTTTAAACGCTCCCAACTTCCAAAGAGGAAGAGAAATGGAAGGCAAAAACAGATCATTCTCTCAGACAGCTCTGGGATAACTAGAAGAACACCAATATTCACCTCATAGGGATACCTGAAAATGATGAAGTGGTGTCACAAGGCACAGATTCTCTTCTTTATGAGATTATGAAAGAGAACTTTCCAGATATGGCAAGAGATTCTGAAATTCAGATAGCAGACAGTTTCAGGACCCCGGCACAACTCAACCAGAATAAGACACATCATGATTAACTTCACTAAAGTTAATATGAAGGAGAAAATTCTGAAAGCAGCCAGATGTAAGAAATCCATTACCTACAAGTGGAAGAATATTAGAATAACTGCAGATCTCTCTGATCAAACCTTTCAAGCTAGAAGAGAATGGTCATCAAATTTTAATCTCCTACAACACAAGAACTTTCAACCCAGGATCCTCTACCCAGCTAAACTGAGTTTCATTTATGATGGAGAAATTAAATACCTTAATGACATCCACATGTTGAAGAAATTTGCTATAACTAAACCAGCTCTCCAGGATATTCTCAGACCTATCCTCTATAAGAACCAACGTACTCCTCCACCACAAAAGTAAACCCACCCAGAAGCTTTTTATCAAATTTCAACTTCCACAGTGTTGAAAGGACTGAAAATGTCCACTGGACTTTCCAAAGATTTATCATTTTTTTCAATTAATGTGAATGGTTTGAATTGTCCTCTAAAGAGGCATAGATTGGCTGACTGGATACAAAAACTCAGGCCAGATATCTGCTGCACACAAGAGTCTCATCTTACCTTAAAAGATAAATTTAGACTCAAGGTGAAGGGATGGTGATCTATATTCCAGGCAAATGGAAAACACAAAAAAGCAGGTGTTGCAATCTTATTTGCAGATACAATAGGCTTTAAACCAACCAAAGTAAGGAAAGATAAAGACGGACATTTCATATTTGTTAAAGGGACTACTCAATATGATGTGATTTCAATTATTAACATTTATGCCCCCAACCAGAATGTGCCTTAATTTACAAGAAAAACTCTAATAGACATGAGAAACTTGATTTCCTCCAGCTCTATGGTAGTTGGAGATTTTAATACTCCTTTAGCAGTGTTGGATAGATCCTCCAAAAAGAAGCTAAGTAAAGAAATTTTAGATTTAAACTTAACCATTCAACATCTGGATTTAACAGACATCTACAGAGCATTTCATCCTAATAAAATTGAATACACATTTTTCTCATCAGCCCATGGAACATTCTCGAAAATCGATCACATCTTAGGTCACAAATCTAACCTCAGAAAATTTAAAAGAATAGAAATTATTCCTTGCATCTTCTCTGACCATCATGGAATAAAGTTGAACTCAATAACAACAGGAATCTGCATACTCATACAGAAACGTGGAAGCTAAATAACCTTATGCTGAAGGATAGATGGCTCATAGATGAGATTAAGAAGGAAATTACCAAATTTTTGGAAAAAAATGACAATGAAGACATGAATTATCAGAACCTCTAGGATACTGCAAAGGCAGTCTTAAGAGGGAAATTCATAGCACTGCAAGCCTTCCTCAAGAAAACAAAAAGACAGGAAGTTAACAACTTAATGGGACATCTTAAGCAACTAGAGAAGGAAGAACATTACAACCCCAAACCCAGCAGAAGAAAAAAAATAACCAAAATTAGAGCAGAATTAAATGAAATTGAAAACAAAAGAATTATACAACAGATCAATAAATCAAAAAGTTTTTTTTTTAAGGTCAATAAAATAGATAAACTTTTGGCTAAACTGCCCAGGAAAAAAGAGTAAAATCTCTAATTTCATCAATCAGAAATGGCAAAGATGAAATAACAACAAATCCCTCAGAAATTCAAAAAATCCTTAACGAATATTACAAGAAACTTTACTCTCAGAAATATGAAAATCTGAAGGAAATTGACCAATACTTGGAAGCATGCTAGCTAGTAAGACTTAGTCAGAATTTAGTGGAAATTTTGCACAGGCCTATATCAAGTTCTGAAATAGCATCAACTATACAAAATCTCCCTAAAAAGAAAAGCCCAGAACCAGATGGCTTCACATCAGAATTCTACCAAACCTTTAAAGAAGAACTAGTACCTATATTACTAAACCTCTTCCAAAATATAGAAAAAGAAAAATACTACCCCAGACAATCTATGAAGGAAACATCACCTTGATCCCTAAACTAGGGAAAGACCCAACAAGAAAAGAAAACTATAGACCAATATCACTAATGAATATTGATGCAAAAATGTTTAACAAGATACTAACAAACAGAATCCAATAACACATCAAACAAATTATACACCATGACCAAGTGGGCTTTATCCCAGGGTCTCAAGGCTGGTTCAATATACGTAAATCTATAAATGTAATCCAGCATACAAACAAATTAAAAAATAAAGACCATATGATTCTCTCAATTGATGCAGAAAAGCTTTTGACAATATCCAGAATCTCTTCATGATCAGAACACTTAAAAAAATTGGTATAGAAGGGACATTTCTTAAACTGACAGAGGCCATCTACAGCAAACCCACAGCCAATATCGTACTGAATGGAGTTAAAACCATTTCCACTTAGATCAGGAACCAGACAAGGTTGCCCATTGTCTCCTCTGCTCTTCAACATTGTAATGGAAGTTTTAGCCATTGCAATCAGGGAAGAAAAGGCGATCAAGGGTATCCACATAGGGTCAGAAGAGATCAAACTTTC
>CAUYON010205536.1:0-42640 GCA_963573935.1 Arctocebus calabarensis | reverse complement strand
CATAGGGCATGATTCATATACATTCAGAAATGTTTTGATCGTACTGTTACAGATAGCCTTCATGGCATTTTCTTGATCTCTATATAAAGACATTGATACTCTATATTTAATAAGTTTCCCCAGTACCCTGCTAAGATGCACTGTTAACATCCTTTTCTATTCAACTCATGGTGTTTTTCTCTTTCTTGACACACGCAACTTACTCATTCAACAAGTATTTAATAAGTGTCCATCATTATTTTTGAAGCATATTTATATGTTATCCTTTAAAACTAAAATGCAAACTGTTTGCTTCTTCTAAGACACCCTATTCATCCACTGATTTCCCTATTCCAATAAAAATGAGCTCTTTCAATTATTTTTCTTTTCCTCTTCTTTCCAACAAGATAATATCTTTAAAATTCATTCACTCTTCCACCATCTCTACAACCTTGAAGTATTGCTGAAGTATTGGGTTTTACATTATAGCATGTGCCTTCTCTTCTAAGGATTTTGGCTTAACAGTGATATTGCTCAATACCCATCACTCTGTCATGATTCTTTCAGATTTAGTTACATACCCTGCAAAGTTCATACCTCACTTCTCATTCATCTCCTTTTGATCTTCCCCTTGGAACTTAAATGTTGTTTAATGTCTTGTTCATTAATATTATATTCTAGATAAGGTACAAGAATGGCATGTTTTCTAAATTTTTGTGTATCTTTCTCTTATCCTGATGGCTGGATATAGAAGTCTCGGGGTGCAGCTACCACATTTCAAAATTCAAAATACACATTTCTAATACAAGAAAGAATTTGTGCTCTAATTTACTATCCTTAAGTGCTGATCTATTCTAATATATTAGTATATACTTGTATTATTAGCATAATACAAGCATGATATTATAATCATCGTTTTGTTCAAATGACCATCTCTGGGCTTCAGGAAATCCTCTTCATTAGGAAGTTGCAGGTGCGGGGGGCGTGGCTTGGTCTTCCTCTGTTTGGATATATTGTTTCATTCTTTCCCCAGTTGATCGCTTTACTAGTTCTCAGGACTCGGGTTCACCTGCCATGCACTCTTCACTGAGTCAGTGTCAGTTGTGAAGCTGAAATAGTGATCTGTCCTTAAAGGCCAATGGTACAAAAGTCATTTCTCAGTCATCTGAATTCCAAAGCCTAGTGCTCTTTACGCTTAGATGGCAGATATCCCTGAAGCTTCTCAGGAGCTGGGAATACCAGTCAGTCTTCCCAATGCCACTTCTCAACTTTGCTCTGCTCTTTCCTTTATGGGTTCACTCTGTGGGAAGGCCAAGCCCAGTTGGGAGGGTTCTCAAGGCAAAGTGACTGAATTGGGGATAGGGAGCACACGCTAGTGCATACCAAGCAGTCTAGAACTTAGTAGATGTCTCCTTCTACTGAGAAATTCGTCTTCAGCTGGGCAGTGAAGGGCTTTGTCCCCTTCCCTTTCTAATCTTAGTGCCGCTACTCCTTTTCCTCTCAGGTACATAGGAAATGTATTTTTCTATTCTATGCCACAAGACTTTTTTGTAATACTTCCTGGACTACCTTTGCAACCTGACTGCCATACTCCTTATACGATCACTTACTCTCTAGATTTGGACCCACACCAGGATTCCCACGACAATGATTCCAAGGCAGAGCTTGCTCCCAGCATCGAGGCGTCATCAGTATTTGTCTAACCTGAGAGGGCAGAGTGGTCTGATGATCGTATTATAAATGATGTCACACATCCCTGTCTTGAGCTTTCCAACGTGATATCAGTCTATGGTAAAATTTTCCTGTGATGTTTTCCCAGAGGACTGCCTCTGTCACTATCTTTGAGATAAAAAGCTCAAAAAATTTTGCTAATGTTGGACTACCTAGTCAGACTTTAAGGAAAACAAAAGTTAATTGTAATGTTTGGGCAAACTCTTATCCTTTTTTTCTATTTCTGCAGTTGCTAATGGAATTTAAATGTTTTGTTTTTCAACAGAAAGGTCTGTATTGACCAGCTTGGTAGAAAGTTATGGTTAAAATGATTTTGGAATGAAAAGCAAGTCTAGTCATCTGGGAAAAAAAAAATCACTGATGGGCTGATTAATTTATTTTTGCATTAATTACACAAACACCTGGAGAGTAAGTGGTAGGGGTCAGCCTCAGCAGTATTAGATCTGTTTCAAAACTAGTCCACTCTCTGCATCTATTTCCTTAATTTGAACAGTTAAAGCGGTTGGTAGAATTTTTGCTCACATCACTCAGACTTCATAATTCTTATGATTTTTGTCATGCTTAATATTTATATGACATAGACTGAGTGATTGATCTTCTATAAGACTCTCTGGTCACTCACATTTGCTTATCACCAGCAGATAGGGGGCAGTCTACAGATTTATGGCTGCCAATAAATGTTGTTACCAAAAGTACAGTTTCTTTTTTTTTCTATGTGCTAATTTCTAATAACTCTTGTGCATGAGAGCAATTACTGACAAAAGTCAGCCTCTGTTAATAGAGTTTATCACACTTCATCATATATCCTTTGTCGCTGGAAGCATTTTGACAAGCCCAGGGTTAATTAAAACCAAGAAGACAATAAAATACACCTAATCAAACATAACAGGTACAGAAATCAATTAGCAGATTTATAGCACTTCGGAGGTTTCCATAATGTATAAAATTCAAAGAAACTGTCGTTTCCATTTCCTCAAGACAGTGTAATTAAATTTCTAATTGAAACTATTTTTCAGTAGGTAATGTACAATCCACCCAAGTTTGATTTGCATTAAAGTGGTGTCTACAAAGGTTGAAAGAGAATTAGGAAGATCATTGAGTCATTTCCATTATTGTTATTTTGTCTATCTGAAAGATGGGGAAAAGTAATACTGTCTGAAAAAGGAAAGAAAGAAAAGTGATGCTTTGCATGGTAGATAAAGAGAATAAGTGAAGTCTTTTTATGCAACAAGGACCTCTGTCTTTACACATGCTAAAAAAAAATTATCAAGGGAAAGCGAACATCTCCAATAATTCTCAAATAATTCAGTAGTTTGTCAGCATCGCTAAATAATTCATCTGACTTGTTTTCTCGACTCGACTGATTTTTTGACTGGAATGATGGCAATGATCCATTGCTTTAGTATCACATAGATGTGGCCTGAAATAAGCCAGGTGTTTTTGCAGTTGAATTCCCCGCTCAGCTAAGTGAAACACGATGCCAATCACCATGCCTGGAACACTTCGGCTCAGTGGGGAGTGGGCAGGAGGTTCAGGCAGGCAATGAGGGCTGTCCAGGGTCTGCATTCCTAACGGACTGGTTGACTGATGGGTGTACTTTCTCCTCTGTCTGAGAATCTCTTCTTTAGACACTTGCATGCCTTTGCTTGGTATCTTCTGAATTATTAACAAAATATCTTTTTGCCATTTAAATGTATAAATGATCATATTCTTTCCCTTCCATCCAAAAAATATTCTTTTTTTGAAATTACCATGCCACCAACATTTAATTTAAAAATAGTTTTGTTGCCCTGAATGATTGACTTTTCCCTTTATGTAAGGACTACCCTCAAACGTAATTATTAACAACAAAATAACTTGTATTTGTTTCATAACTAGGAACTAAATCACACTCATTATTATAATTTTTCTTTAAAACTGTGAAGAAACCAAAATTTACGAGTGCTTTCATAAAATGATTGCTATGAACCAAACTGCATGGTCAAAATTAGGTTTCAGATTTTTTTTTTGGTCTGTAGGGCTGCCTCTGGAGTTGTAAACGTATAAAAGCCAGATACTCTGAAAAATTTCAGGGAAAAAGATCAGCTAAAATTATTGGAATTTAAGCAGACAACTGTGATGATATGCTGATTAATTATACTTTTTGGCTAAAAGTTAAGATATGCTGATGGCAAATTAAAACAAACGAAAGATTCTAATGGAATAAAACAATTTTGACTCAAGCAAAAGTGGATCTGATGTTCACGTAAGCCAGACCTTCTGCTTTCTCTTCTTCCCTAATGCTACCTTTTTTTTTTTTTTTTTCTCCTGGCTGGCTCATTGTTTCAAACAACTTCATTTCAGTGTTAATGGGCATTAAATAAATATGAAAGAATTAGGTCACAAACCATCCATGGCTGGTTTACACTGCAACTATTTGCGCTCACACTGCTGTTGCTTGGTAAAGACATGTCAACAACAAACTGCGATTAAAATTGGATTATAAAGCTGAGCTGTCTCTGGTTACATTCCTATGATTCTAATTCTCCTCTTTCAATTCTTCATTAGCTCTTTTTTCTTCTCCCACTCTTTAACAGAAACATACATTTAATATTCAGTCTTCAGCTCTTTGCCTTCTTTTCTTTTCTTTCTCTCTCTTTTTATTTAAGGAATGCATACATCAAACTAGTTAATATAGTCTTCACCTCATTTACTTAATTATTGTATTAAGACATTTATACTCTATACTTAATATATTTGACATGTCCTCCACCTGAGAATTCTTCTATTCTGTATTATCAATATACTTTGCAAATAACACATCTCTACTTCCTATTGAGTCCTCTCTCTTGAGCGCTGATGCGACCGTCCTCCCAGATGACTGTTAGACTTTCCACTTTCTTTTGGTATTCTCTAAAATTCCAAAATCCTCTTCTCAGATCATAACTTCTTTGTGATGCCACCATTTTCTAAGCCGTTGGGAAAGTAGTCTGATTCCTAAAATAAATAATACAAAAATGTATAATGGTTCGAACTCAACGGAAGTTCATTTTCTCTTTCCATAGTAGCACAGGATGGGAGAAGTCTGTAGGGTGGCTTTTCCTGTTGCCATCTTGAGGATCCAAGGGTTGTCTCCAATGCAGCCAGGTGGAAGGAGAAAGGAGAAGGGAGGATTACATGCAGGAAGCTTTATTCTCCAGACCTGGAAGTGCTGCATAGTCTCTGCCCTCTCCTGTTGGCTCCATCTCAATGTCATGGCCACACCCACCTACAGGGAAGCTGGGAAATATAGTTTAACTGTTTGCCGTGGAAGGAAAAAGGAAATCGGTTTGGATGTGCAGCCATAAATCTCTAGCAGAGCCAACTAAATTTAAAACTATAGATTTCAAGCTGGGCGCCAAAACTCACGCCTGTAATTCTAGTACTGTGGTAGGATTTTCTATTTTTCTATTAAAAAATAGAAAAATGAGGTGGATGTGATGGAATGTGCCTGTAGTTCCAGCTACTCGGGAGGCTGAGGCAGGAGGATCACTTGAGCTCAGGAGGTTGAGGCTGCAGTGAGCTAGGCTGATGCCATCGCACTCTAGCCAGGGCAACAGAGTGAGACTCTGTCTCTTAAATATATAAATAATGAAACCTATGGATTTCAATTCTTCTTTATTCTTCATACCAGGTCAAATTGTGGACCAGATCCTGCTATATTATCACAGTGTCTCTTATTGAGTCTTCTCTTAATATTACCTAATACTACCACATGGTCCTGACTCTTATTACATCATGTCTGGATAGCTGCATTAGCTCTCTAGGAGAATCTGCACAACTTCTGCCTCTTCTGCTCCAATCTACTCCACAAATCCTCTTCACCCTCACTGTCCTGTGTATAGCTGTCATTGGTTTATGCTATAGTTCAGAATCTTCAACAGCTCTCTCTCTCTCTCTCTTTAAGATAAAGTCTCACTCTGTCTCCGTGGGTAGAGTACAGTGGTGTCACCGCTCCCCAGCTCCCTGTGACCTGGAACTCCTGGACTCAAGCGACACTTCTGCCTCAGTCTCCTGGGAAGCTGGGACTATAGGTACATGCCATCACACCCAGCTATTTTTGGTAGAGATAGGGTCTCAGTTTTGTTTAAAGTGGTCTCCAACTCCTGAACACAAACGATCCACCAGCCTCAACCTTGCAGAGTGGTAGGATTAGAGGTGTGGGCCACCACATCCAGCCTAACAGCTCTCTGGTCTAACAGATCAAATCTAATCTTTTCTGCTCAGCTTCAATGATGGATATAATTTAGAGCCTTCTCTTCTTACTTTAGCCAACCTTGACTACTTACTTCTGCAAGTTTCTGCAATGTGTATTCTATACCACTCGATTCAGATATAAATATGAACTGTTTTGTCTTTCATTGTTTAACATTATCTTATGTGATTTACAACCATCTTTCCTGCTATGTTGTGAGCTCCTTAGGAAGAAAAGATGATGTCTCAGATTCCTTAGTGTTGTTCTCCACATAATCTAGTTAGTACATTTCTTAGTGTATACAATGTTGATATCCAATAAATACTTGTTGATGAATAGGCTAGCTCTCAGAAAATATTAGTCATTATGCTGATCTTATGAAGTTTTATTCCCTAAAGATGTCTGCTATATTGGCAAATCTTTGTTACGAAATGCCATTTATTTATGGAAATCTATGCTTAATTATAATTGGTGTCAAAGTATCTCAACATAACCAGATACAAAATAGAGACATTTAAAAGCCTGGGGAAATGCATTTCAATTAGTTCTTTTTTTTTTTTTATTAATTCAACCAACAATTTAAATTCTGATCCATGTCCTGAAAGGCTCATAGACGGAAAAGGAAGCTGGATGCATGCATACTCTGCTAGGCTGAATTCTAAAATGGCCCAAAGAGGCCTGCCCCCCGCTACACCTGCTTTGTGTAATCCTTTGCCTGTAAGTGTCAGTGGAACTTGTAGACATGATGGGATATCACTCTCACAATCATGTTATATTATATAGTAAAAGGAATTGTATAGATAAATTTGAAGCTTCTAATCAGTTGGATTTGAGTTAATTAATTGGGAGGTAATCTTTAGTGGGTCTGACCTAGTCAGGTGAGCCCTTGAAATAGTGAACAAACAGCTTTCCTGTGGGCCAAGGACAATTCAAAAGCCACACTGTGAACGGACTGTGGAAGGAACCACGTGGTTAGGATCTGAGTGTCCAGAGCATAGCTGAAAAGGAAGTGGGGATTTCAACACTATAATTGTAAGACATTGAATTCTACTAATTCTGAGTGAGTTTGGGGAGAGGATCCTGAGCTTTGGAAGAGAGTGTGGCCCTGCTGACACCTTGACCTTGGGTTGGTGAAACTCTGAGCAGAGAGCTCAGTTACTCTATGGCTGCATCTGTGAGGTAACAGGCACATGTAGGTTTAAGCCACTAAGTTTGTGGTAATTTGTTACAAGCCATTGGAAATTAATACAGATGTTTCTTATAATATATTAGTTAATTGCTATGATACTCTATTATATATGAGTTTAATCATGTTGAGATTCTATATATTTTCATTTTAAGACTTGGAGTAATTCCAACGTAAGACCTCCTATCAGACAAAAAATATTTTTGGACTTGAAAGTACCAGTGTCAGTTACTTCTATTTTCCTGACCTGAGTCAGTTAACATCTAACTTAACTCAAGGACGCATAGATTGGCCTTGCCTACACCATTTTTAAAGACTTCTGCAGAAGATTATTTCACCCAATTATCAGTGTTTTATTAGGGGGTTCACCCCTTCTTCACTCTTCTCTATTCCAGCATGCATATTGTGCTGACTTCACATTATTTTCTGGATAGCACACTGGGATAAATATTCTAAGAATCTTTGGAGGAAATCCAAGTAATCCTTTTGCTCTTTAAAAAGTGAGTTTTAAAGGAAGTCGCTGCTGAGCAAAGCCATGGCTCTATTGCAGAGCAAGCACATTTCCAAAGAACATTAACAATGCTAACGAGAACACTAGCCCTGGAGTAGAAAAAAGGAGAAAATGAAGAAGTCATCTAATCATAGGAAGAATCCCGGTGAGGTGGAAAAACTTGGGAGTGTGAGTCAAGAGATGTGGTCTCTCCTGACTGAGAGGCCTTGTGGAGCTAAGTCTCTATTTTCTTTTTCTTTCTTTCTTTCTTTTTTTTTTTTTTTGAGACAGAGTCTCACTTTATCACCCTCAGTAGAGTGCTGTAGGGTCACCCAGCTCACAGCAACCTCCAACTCCTGGCTTAGGTGATTCTCTGGCCTCAGCCTCCTGAGTAGCTGGGACTACAAGTACCCGTCACAATGCCCAGGTATATTTTTGTTGCAGTTTGGCTGGGACCGGGTTCGAACCCACCACCCTTGATATGTAGGGCTGGCGCCCTACCCACTGAGCCACAGGCACTGCCCTGTAAGTCTCAGTTTTCTTATCAATGAAGTGGGACTGTGAACTAGATGATCTCTGACTTCCCTTCCAACTTGGAAACCAATGAGTCATCCATGCAAAGATGAAATGGAGGAGAAATGAGGGATCCATGGAGGATGTCGAAGCCCTAATGTGTGTATAAGAATATCAATGAAAGAATATATACCCTGAGGATCCATCCATCCCCACATAGAGGCAGAACTGAGTTGCCTTCTGCACAACAGCACCTCTGTGGCTTCCCTCTGTTGGAATTCCTTACTCTGAAATACAGCCTCCCTCCTGCCCCTTTCCTCTGGCCTTTTCCATTCTTCCATTCATTTCCTTACCTGGTCTCTATGTCCTTCCAGGTTGACCTCTCTACTCTGGTGAAACTGTAACTTATACTTGCCCCCCGTCCTTGGCTTTTGTACTACTCATAAGTGAATTGTTCTGTCTTCCATTTTCACCTGACAGTTCCTGGTCATCAAAGTCTAGCTCAGAAATTATCTTCTCCAAACAGCTTTCCCTGCCTCTTCTTCTCTTCACTAAATGTGGTGACTGGACTTTTCTTTTTTGGAACTTCCTTTATTATTTACTCCCTTGCGAAAACAAATCTTCTACCTTGTGTGTTATTTGTGGATTTCCCATTCCTCATATTGCAAATGCATAGATATAAGAAATCGAACGGAGACTTCTGAATCCAGGCCCTAGCTTGAAGGATTCCTTGCACTAGCTTGGTTGCCTAATAGCATCTTGTCTTCTTTTTCCTGTTACTAGAGTACAGCAGGAGTAAAAAGATAATTTTCTGGTAGCATATATAAGTTCTCAGGAGGCCTGTCTAGAGAATACTCATGGTTATAACATTCAGGACAGCAGATGCTATGAAATTAGTTATGCACCTTCATAGGGGTCTTGCATAAGTCTGATGGTCAGCTGAGGTAACAAAGGTTCAGAGAGGTTGGCCTATTAGGTGAGAGTTACACAACCAGGCAGGGACTGCCACGTAGGAGGTTCAGTTCCCTCCTCTGCTCCAATATGCTTCTCTGCTTCAGGGCCTAGCCCCGAAATTGCTCAAGGCTGCGATGATCCCTGTGGTAAAAGTTTCCTCTGAATGAAGGAAACACTGATTTTATTTGTTTCTTTACTCCCAGATGGAGCCTCCAGACTTACGGAATCTCAATAACGTTTTATTTCCTTTCGGGCCATGGCTGATTTGCGGTGATTTTCCACTTATAATTTCCAAGCTGAATACCTTTATAACTTTTTCCTCTTTCCCCTTTCTTACAACTTGGAGCTAGAGTTAAGAATTTAGAGAAAAACAGTTATATGCAATTAAGGGGAGATTGCAAAGACTTACAAACAGAAAGTCCAGTGAAAGAAAAACCTAGGGAAAAAAAGAAGAAATTTGGAAGGGTTGCAAGAAAGAATATGTTCAGTACTACTCAGTATTGCTTAGGCCAGGGCTGTGCCAAATGCTTGCTCATCATTTCATCATCATTACAGTCTAGCAAAATGAAATAGTATGTCTAAGATACCATAATTAGATTATGGAAATGAGCTTTGGATTAAAGATCAAAGTCCATCATTGGACTTCAGAACTCATGCTCTTTTTTTACCACAACTTGCCAGGGGATGCTGGATACACAAAGGCTAAATGTGGATCAAGAAAGGGTCTGGTTGGAAGACAGGTATCTTCCTATCCTTGAGCTTAAAACAGAATAGCTGAGTTGGAAGGCACTTTGGGGCATCCTCTAATTTTAGCCTGTATGTACGAAAAACAACCAGTCAGGCTTTATGGACCTTAATTCAGATGAGACTCATTTCTGTTTCCACTTTCTTTGGTTTTCACAAGTCTCTAAGTAGATGTCTTGGTCCGCAGGCGCTGTTTTAAGTGCTCTACTATTCTCCCTCCCCACCAAGGATAACTTTTAAAAATCCACAATGGCACATCCAGCCCAAGTGGGTCTTAAGGTCAGAGTTCCCAGGCTGAAAGGTAATAGAGAGAAGTCTACCAGAAAATAAGGACTAGAGTCAGCCCTGGGCCCTTTACTTGGATGATCATCTCAGGGTGCTGATGTCCTTATAATATACACATCACAACCTGTCCTAATCTTTCTAGCCTGCCTGAGGTTTCAACTGTGCTCTTTTAACTTGGTGGGGTTAGGAGAATAAAAAGTAAATACAGGAAAGTTAGTGTTGTTTGATCACTTGTTCACTCAACATTTCACGCTATACTGTGGGGGGAAACATACATGAACAACACACACAGTCTCTGATTTTGAGTTTAGAGTACTGGAAACACTGACTTGAGATTTGAGAATAATAAGATTGATTTAAGGAGGCTGAGGCAGTGGCTCATGCCTGTAATTCTAGTACTCTGGGAGGCCGAGGCCTGTGGATTGCCTGAGTTCACAGGCTCAAGACCAGCCTGAGCTAGAGCAAGACCTCATCTTTAAAAAAAATAGCCTGGTATTGTGGCGGGGGTCTGTAGTCCCAGCTACTTGGGAGGCTGAGGCAAGAAAATCACTTAAGCCCAAGAGTTTGAGGTTGCTGTGAGCTGTGATGCCATGGCACACAGTGAGACTCTTTATAACAAAAAAAAAAAAAAAAAAGATCGATTTAAGGTAGTGGAAGGAATATGGCTAAGTGCCTAAATGCAGTGCATAAAATAGGTTTCAGGATTATCAGGAAGGGAAGAGGGAAGAGAAGGATGAAGAAGAGGCAAAGGAAGGTGATTGAAGAGGCACAGAGAGGGGCCCACAGGTTGCATCTCCTCTCCCAGAACACAAGAACTTGGACAACAGATCAGGGCTGTTGGATTGGGTAACTCTGCTGCCTCAGTGAAATTTGCCTAAGAGCTGACTTCAGTGAGTAAATAAAGGTGAATGATTGACCGGTGGTGTCCAGGGCCAAAGCCAAAGCCAGTGGAAGGCAGGCAGTCTACCCAGTGACTGGAGCGGACTGCATGGGAGGAAGTCACCCTGGCGATTGGATCAGTGGTCAGGGGTCCATCTCAGAGGATGGATAATGATGTCTGGAGCCAGACATACAGGTTTTCAGCATCGCCTTCCTGCCTTATTCTCCAAGAAACCTTGAGATAATTTCTTGACCTTGTTTTGCAATTTTCTGACGTTTAAAATGTCATTGATTATTATGGTAGTCATCTAAGGAGTGGAATGTATAACTAAATAGTTCTTAGTACACGGTGATCAAAACTGCTGCTTATTATTAGTTATTACTAGTTGAGGCCAGCTCTCTAAATTTAGTTTAGGCTGCTAGTTATATTTTGAGAAAGATTTTCAATTTTGATCTTTATCAATTTCTTTGTCATGAGGCGCTACCATGCCTTAGCCTATTCCAGACAAAATAAAGAGAAAAAAGATGAAAATAAGCAGAAGAAACAGGAGGCACTAAAACAAGCTTCCATGGTCCTTCTTCTCTGAGAATTTCACTGGGGCTCTAATTTTAAAGAAGGGTGCATGAAGATTAAAGAAGGGGAAGGAACACTTTCTTGTCGCATGGAATCTGTCAGCACTGGAAACACTATTCTGGTGCCCTTTCCAGTTTTCCCTGCTTTTCCTCATGAAGAATAATAATTCTGTTTTGTCCTCTCCCTCCCAGACTCCAAATGCTCTTTTCTTTTTTTCATGAAAGCAAAACTCCTAGGCTACATCCCGTGCAACTCCAGCAATGTGAGCGAGCTTTTGTTCCTGGTATTGGCAGCATTTCCCCTTCATTTTGTGCCCCTGCCTGTCTGCAGGTCTCAGGGCTGCTCTGCTGTCGGAGATTGCAGGGAGCTAGTGGATTCAAGCCATGGAGCTTCTTTTATGAGCCAAGTGCAGAGAAAGGAACCTTTCATCCACTCCAGCCTGCAGTCAGGTACTCCCTGGTGGGCTCCTCACAAAGCAGCCTGGGCCTGGAGTTCTTCCCTGGAGTTTGCATTTGTTCCCTTATAAGGTGCATTCCTGGCTCTGGGCAGGAGGAAATGGCCGCCCGAAGCAGCAGCTCCCTCTGCAGCCACTGTGGACTGGTTCCCTGCACAGCCCACAGAACTCACTGGTTTGACCCGGTCCTCCCTAAAGCCAGCCTGAGTTCTTTATTAGTGAGCATGAAAAATGCTTCAATCATAGCACCAGATGGTACCCAAACCAATTTGGATTGTCAGCTGAGGCCTACTCATTTCCAAGGACCTGGTCTAACATCAGTGTTATTTCCCTCAGTGCCCATCTAGCCCTAAGAGATGATCTTGCTCAGATGATTTTGATGAGAAATCATATTTTACTCTACACAGGACCACAATCATTGCTTCTCTCCATCTTTATTAATTCATTCAACAAGCTTTTATTGAGTGCCTGCTGTGTGCACTAGGCATTTTAGGGTATTCCAAAGAGAAATTCATTTCTGTTCAACAAATATTTGTTGAGAATCTACTACATATGTGCCAAACACAGTCCTAGAGAATGGACAAATCAAATCACTAGGAAGAGGTCCTTGCCTTTAAACAACTCATGATTGTGGAGAGATGAACAGTCTAGTTATACCATGCGTATTGGGGAGGCAGGTGACCCAATGCCTGGTCTTATCCTCTTTCAATTTTGCACTTAAATCATAGACAAAATTTTGTTTGGTACTCTAGTCTCTCCATCTCCCTACAAGAGAAGCTGGAAATAACATTAATATAGTGCCCATGTGGGTTATTAGCTCAGAATTAGATTATGGATGTAGGGGAGAGTCAACAGTTTGGTTCTCTGCTGCCATCCTACTCAAAGAGTGGTCCACGAACCAGCAGTGATGGCCTCTCCTGGGAGCTTTTTCAGAAACTCAGTTTCCACTGCAGACCTAATAGAGTTTTAATAAGATCCATGAGTGACTGCCATGCCCATTAAAGCTTGAGAAGTGCCACTCTGCTAATTATTTATTCTAACAAGGATGGTGGATATGGTGGAAGATGACCACATTTATTCTTTCAGTGAATATTTATTAAGCATCAACAACTCTGTACCTACTAGTTACATAAACACTTTATTAAAAAAAAAAAAAGAGGTGCAGGCAGTTGCTTACACATGGGTCACTGAGTTTTGGAATGTGTCACCCTGACTTGAGGGCCATACTTGATTGAATGGAGATTTGGGTCTATGCCCAAAACAGCCATAGATGGGCCAACGAATTTTATGGTAAGAAACTCTCTGAAGCAGGGTTGCTTTATACTATATAACTAACCCAGTCAGAGGCACTTTCTTAGGGAATTCAAAAACTCAATGGAATTGATGTTCATCATAGGAAGAATTAGAGAGACCTATTTTTTAAAAAGCAAAAAGACATCATTAGGTTGAAAGCATCTAGAGAATATAAGAAAAAAGTACAATACCACTGTTTTTAAAGGTTCATTTAGAAAAGTATTGGAAACTTCACATATATGACCTATAATCCTCAGGACATCACTGAAAGGCAGACGTTCTTAGGTTTTGAAGAGCAATCTGAACTCTAAAAAGAGGTAATTTATCTATGATCATTCAACTGTGGAATAGTAAAGGCAGAACTTGAACTCAGTCTCAGAAGGTTTCAAAGCCCAGAAGTGCCAGTTTCTTTCATATTCTCTTCCTTCATCATATTGCTGGCATTTTCATTTCAGCCTTTTCTTGGAGTTTTCTGAGGATACTCAGGTTCAAGGGCAAAGTCAGGGCCACGACTAACTTTTCAGAGACATGTGAAGGGTGAGTTTCAGTGTCCTCAGAAGACTTGAGGAACTGCTTTCTCCCACAAACCCACAGGAAGGTACTGTGGGAGCCATCACATGAATCCTGGCTTTCTTCAAGGAGTCTAGAATCTTTCTGATACGCAGTTATGATTTAACATAAAAAAAAGGTAAGAGAAAAAGAAGTCTGTAATATTTTTTATGATTGTATAAGTTCACATGTATGAGGATTTAGAAATTTAACACAGGTGGCCGGATCTTAGCAAGGCCTTAGAAAGCCTTTAGAAGGGCTTAGAATAGGTGAGGAGGAGGAGGGGCCCTTTAGGCTGGGACTACGGAAGGATCCTGTGTGGGGACGAGAGGGAAAAGTGAATTATTTGCTCCCATAACTCAAAGGAACATCTAATCCAGGCTCAGTGAGCATGTGATGTGTGCAAGTATCTGCCAGGAATCTGCAGGTCCAGTGACTGGAGGGAAATCCTTAGGGGTTAGAGTGAGCCTTGAGAACAAGCTAAATAATGAAAGAAAAACAATGAACCAGTGAGTCCCTAGATGTGGGCTGCTAGAAGGTGCATGTGAGTCAGGAGAAGTTCCCCGAAGGTGTCTCCACTCAGAAGAGTGGGTGGGCTAGGAAGCAGGTTAGTAAATCTCACCTCTCCTTCTTATCACTACCAGCACGCGAAGGTTACCAGAAGTTAGTCCCTTCACAGCTTTGTTCTTGAAGAAGGTAGGGGTTCTACCATTGAGATATCTCAGAGTTTATAATTATATGTGCTAAAGACTGTTAGTACCCAATGAATGTCCATGTTGCCTAAGATTTCTTAGATTTTCTAGAATTTAGGAGGTGATTGGTTTTGTCCAAAGGGATACAGGCAGAAAAGATACAAATCACTTCTGAGCCTGGTTCTTAAGCACATTCCACGTATCCTTTGACTCTCTCTTGCCCTTCTTTAATGATTTCAAGGCCACATGTTCCAGATAATGTAGCTACAGAATGTGGGTGAGCTGCCTTAAGGGTGTTGGACTTGAAATATTCATGCTGAGCACCTGAAAGTTTGGGGTTTGCCACTTATCAGCATACACGGATGAATACAGATTTATTTTTGCTTATCACATAGTAGCTCCTCAAAGTAGTTTGCTGAGTGAATAAATGAATCTTTATATCAGTTACTGAGGCCAGGCAGGTCTGATTTTTTTATTTTCCACTCTTTGAGAGCACATTGTTTTTTGGGCATTTTCCCCTTCAAAGTTACTTTGATGTCATTTTTTTTCCTGGAATTATCTGAATGTTTGAGACAAGCTTGGAAAAAGAGTGAAAGGTATTAGAGTGATTTTTTTCCCCCTGACTTTCCCTCTGCTAGGGATCCTTCTGGGGGGCCCTTCCTTACCGGACAACCCTGCTAAAGAAAGCAAACTGGGGCAATGAACAAGTCACAGCAGAGGGCTGCTGTAGTGTTCCCACTTACTCACTGAAAGACTCTGCAAATTAAGGGAGCTTTTTCGGAATACTACAGATCTCTGCGGTCTACACACTATTTTTGTTGTCTAACATACCCACCCAATTATGTCAAAACCTCTAAGTTTGAAAGAAATCAGCGCTGTGTTATACTAAACATTCTTGATGGCCTTGACGCTCTGAGTCATACAAAGAAAGGTGCAAAATCACATGGGTGATGTGGACTTAAGGCAGAGAGAAGGTCTCCTGCTGGGTGGCCCCCTTTTCTCTTTCCTTACAAGTAAATTTTACCCACTTAGCTCCTCAATTGGAACAAGATGAGGATTTGTTTGGTTTGCAATTAATGGCTACATGAAACCTTCTAGAACTGCATGCTTTGGGGACATACAGTTCCCACCAGGCCTCTGCCCCCTCCATCCTTTCCGCTAAACACTACCAACCCACACACCTGCTGAGAGATCAGACCCCCATATAGTCTATTAGGAATCCGTGGCCTAATTTTTTGAACTTCAAAATGATAATAGGATAATAGCAACACAGATTTTTGTTTGTAGAAAAGTGTTTGGGGACCCTGGGGACACATCTATGATAAAACTGCCATCATTCACTAATTAATACATGTTGCAATTTGGGCCCCGGCAGAGAATTTGTACATCTAGTCCAGACAGAACTCATTTCCCAAAATTTGATAATTTATTCCAGAATCCATCTAGAGTAACTCCACAGGATTAGAGATGTGCAAAGCTGTTTATTAGTCATGGATATTTAAGGCATTTTTTTTTTTCTGACTATGTAGAGAATGCCTCATTATTGGGAGGGGAGCTGAAAACAACCAAGCTTTTCAAAGAACCACCAAACAGTGTCACTCAAGTGGGATGGTATTGTCGAAAGTGCTGAGCGTTGGGAGAACACAAAGATTATAGCTGCCCTTCCACCACCAACTAGCTGTGTGATCTTGGGCAAGTCCCACAATATGTTTGATTGTCTGCTTTTGTAAAAATGATTAGTTCCACTAACTAATCTCTGAGTTCTTGTCTGGTCCTAACAATCTAAAGTTTTCTGGAAAGCTTAAAACACAAGCAGCAGTATAAATGCATAGCAGAGTGGAAGTCGGGGGCCAGTCTGCTGGGTCAGTTTTGAGGTCCCTGATTAGTCTACATCTGTGAGCGACCATGTAGTCAAAGATCATTTTTCTCCTTTTTCTCTCCTGGTCTGTTTCCCATTGTCCCACTTTCACAGACAGTAGGCCTGGTTGGATGGCTTTCTTGCTAGCTCCATTCTTCCCTTCCAGGGGTCTAGAGGGTGGAAATAACAGACACCATGGCTTAGGAATTAGAATAAGTGGGATGAACGTCAGCCTTCAGACAGGCTGACAGACTCCTGAAACAAAGCAGTGCTGGGCTGCTCAGCTGCACAGAGCTCCTCTGGGGAGTGAAACCACCCGCCACAGTGCATTTTTTCTCGCTATTTTTCATAGCGTTTATTTTAATGTTAAAAAGGCTAAAAGTATAAATACAATGTGTTCTAGGACCTCAAGGTGTCCAGAGACCACTATGGACCTCAGGACCTCAGGGTGCCAGTTCCTCTAGCTCAGGAAAGCAATGTGCCCTTCCTGAATGCCCTGGCCCAGAACCGTCTTAATTCTACTCAGTCTCACCAAGTAGGTAGATGCAGGCAGCTAGGTTGACTTAATTGCTACTGAACTTGTGTTTGATTTCCAGCATGCACCTCACTGAGCCTTTAAAAATGAAGCAAGGAAGAAAACGTAATCAGAAGCCAGCTTGCTTCACAAGGCGGTCTAAAGCCTTTGACAGAAAGTCTGTCCTCCGCAGATAAATACGGGGCCCCAAGGAAGGAGTAAGAAAGCCTGGGGGTCTGGTTGGCTCAGGATGCAGCTGTTGGGGACCTGGGGGTTTAAAGCAGCTGGAAGCACCCTGTGCTGGGCAGGTGCCGCTCTCTGACGGCTTCCATAGGGCCGTGCCCATTTTTCATTTAAATCTACCTTCCATGGAATCCTTCCACTCTTCCAGCCTCCTCACCCTGTGCTTGCCCCATCACCTGCTCCCTGCTAGAACATGAATCGGTGCTTCTGTTTACCTTCCATCCACTGGGAAGATTTGCCATAGAAATCATCTGAGCAGTCGGGAAACTCGGCCAAGTGGCACCACATGTGGCAGAATCTGTGCCTGTTTTTCTGCACAGTGGGGGTTTAAACTTTTTGGGGGGCTCATGCCTGCAGTTCAACTTTCCCCCTCCTAGAGCAGCTATTTGGCAGGGAGAAGCAAACATACACTTAAATGGTCAACTGAATTTCAGCCTGTATTAATTATATCATTCAGAGACTTTTTTTTTTGGCTTAAATATAGCGTCATGAATACACAGCTGCAGAGACTGTGCCAAACAGCTCAGCCGGCTGTACACACTGCCATCAGCGGAAAACCGTTTTTCTTTTCTCCTGCTTGAGGTGTTATCATCAGGAGCCATGTGGATGCTCTCTGGGCCAACCAGCCAACTCTCCAGCACGTCCACAAAAACAGTGGCAGCAGGGGGATGGGCCCTGCCTCTGTGGACAGTCCCCCAGGGGAAGCTGAGTGTGGAGTCTGGGGGTGGAGGCGGGGAGGGTGCCGTGAAGCCTATTCCATTGATCACTCATAGAGTAATTCTGAGAAATGAAATGCCGCGTTCCTGGGCCAGGGCTCCAAGCAGAACATTAAACCCGATACAGACCCTGTTTTTACATTCTAGTCAGAATCCTGAACTATGCGCGTCACTCCATGATACCACGCGGGCGGAGAACATGTTCCCTGCGGCCTCTGTGGCTCCGCTGGAGAACTTGGAACTCCATAAGGGGGTGGGGGCTAAGATAGGTGCAATAGATTTAGAAAATTTTTTGTAAATTTGAAACAATGAAAACAATACCATGAAATAAATGATCATACTACACTATACTTAAAATCGTCTGTGTATCCTATTATATAAAGAATCAGTTTCCAGTCTCAACACACAAGGACCTCCCTAGGAAGCCCCCAGCCCTTTGTAGCCTTATCTCCTGCCTCCAATCCCTGAATGCTTCCTCCGTTCACACAAAATTACTTGCAACCTCCCTGACAGTTTAAGCACTGGCACGCTTCTTTTTGTGTGTGTGTACTTTTCTTCCACCAACAGTTTCTGATTCTTCTCCACTCGGTACACAGCCGCTCATCCTCTCCATGAGGGCAGCTGGGTTCCTTGCTCTCTATTCCGTGGCACTTTGCACGCCCCACCTCAGGTGTCCTGCTGCTTCCTCTCCCAGTAGACTATCACCTCTGCAGAGAGCAGGGGCCACCTGAGAAATAGTCCAGGGCCTAGGGCCATGCTTGGCATGCAGTAGGTGCTCACTGAATATTTGCTGAGTTATTTGAAAATGTTTTTTTAAATCAAAAATTGTGTATATGCTCAGTGGAAAAATGTAAGACAATAAATAAAGAGTGTGTAAAATAAAGTGAAGCGTTGCCAGCCACCCCGTGCGTTTACATGTGTCTCATATACGCATATGTACACTTAGCCTCTGTGTGTGTGTGACAGAAATGGCTCGGGAATGCACAGCATTTTATTCTCTTGAGTCACCAAGATAGCAGAGATACTTATTCAAGTCAGTACTTATAGATCCCCGTCATTCTTATTGGGTTCATAGCGTTTATTTTAATGTTAAAAAGGCTAAAAGGATAAATACAATGTGCTGTAGGAGCTCAAAGTGTCCAGAGACCACTATGGTCTAGGAATTGGCAGAGAAAGCTCACCAGAGGCAATGAGATCGGAGTTTGGCTCAGAAGGATGGGCTGGGTTTGTATTTGGGGGTGGGCTGGGGTGGTGGGGGGTGAGTGGCTTTCCACGTGGGGGCACTAAAAGGAGAGGCATAAAGTAGTGTATTTGGGGTTGCGAGTGAGCAGCAGCCTGTGTTTGAAGGTTAGCATGGAGGAGCAGGGAGATGTCAGGGCTGAAGACAAATTGGGCATAAATTGAAGGAGGCATTGGATCCCTGAGAATTTGGATTTATCTGGCTGCTGCTGCTGCTGGTGGCATAAGGGACCACCTGATGAGATTGTGATTCAGGAAGGTCGTCTGGTGGTGCCTGGTGTGCACTGTGGGTGGGGGAGAAGGAGAAGAGAGACAGGTTCCAGCCTCTGTGTCACTCTGCAGCGATGGGGAAGAGAGGGGGGTGTCGGACTTCCACTGGACCCAGCTCTAGGCCCTACACTGTGCAGCCGCCTGGCCCTATGAGGCTACTTCCCCTCCTTCCACAGAGAGCGGTGGGCCCTTTATGGGAGGAGAGGGCGCAGGTTCGGATCACTTTGTACACGCACGAAGTCGACAGCTTTGAAGTGCAGTCCACACCTGGCTGGCTTCCCAGCTATGGTCTTTCCACCCTGCTGTGCTGTGTGGCCTGGCAGGGTGAACCGCAGAGGGTGGTGGAGGAGAAGATGGGCAGAGTGAGGACCTGGAGTGTGTGGGCACCATGGAGAGGACTCAGAAAAAGAGGACTCTGGGTGGCTCGGGGGTTCTTGAGTTCCCCATGATGGGGACTCTCTGACCGGAACACTGTGCCTATGAGATTCTCCTTAGCAGCACTTCCTATTTTGATCTCATGCTTTTGAAAAAGATGACCGCTGGATGGAGCTTTATTGAGAGAATGCTCCAATATATTTTATGTTACCTCCACTGTCATTTATCCTAAATTGTACTGAATTTTTATCTTTTGGGCACTCTATGAAAACTCCTCATATCTAGTTGCCATTTTTTTTTTCTTTTTTAAGGCAGAGTCCAACCCTATACCCCGAACAGAGTGCAGTAGCATTAAAGCTCACTGCAACCGCAGACTCAGACTGTGGGCATCCTGCCGCCTCGCCCCCCGAAACCTCTGGGATTACAGGCTCTCGCTGCAACACCCGGCTGGGTATTTCATTTTTTTAATGAGACGGAGTCTCACTCTCGCTGAGACAGGTCTCAAACTCCTGAGCTCAAGCGATCCTCCCGCCTCAGCCTCCCACAGTGCTGGAATTACAAGCGTGAGCTACTCCGCCCGGCAAAACTCCCGATTTCTAAAGCCACACCCTGAAATCGGAAGTTTGCTTTATAGCATTCCATTTGTAATTCGGCAGAATGTCTCCGTGCGGTGACTGTGGTTATTCCTGTCTATTGAGGAAGGCATGAAAAGGACAAGATCATGGACACTCATTCAAAAACAAGAAATGTTTGGGGCCCTCCTTCCCTCCTCCCGTAATTTGGGTCTGCGTCACGAGAACATCAGGGCAGAGGTCATCTCCAGCACTTCATTTCACAGCACTTCTTTTGTTCCACGTCGCCTGCATCTAGCGTTCTTGCCTCCAGAGGGCACTGTTTGCCTTGAAATAAAGTTCTTTAAGTTTCAATCACCTTCTCCCTCTGGGGTCTATTGTTTTTGCTGTACAGTACTTTGCTTTCTTCCAGAGGGGTTTTTCTGTTTCTGTTTTTTTTTTTTTTAATTTTTTTCCCCTTTTGTGCCTGTGTATTTGAGTGAGTGTGTGTTCCTCCTTTAAAAGTGAATTTAGTGTGTATGAACATGGCAGATAATTACTCTGACCAAAGCCTGTCATTGTCTGGGCAGGTCTTTTGAAAGCTTTCTTCCCCTATTTATTCTTCCAGCGCCCCAGTCTGACCCATGGCGCACCTCCCCCAACCCCACTTATTTCAGTCTGGGGGTCACCGTCACAGCTCTGCCAATGCATCTCTATCCTGCCTCACAGCTGCCCGGGCTGGTTCAGCCAGGGCTCCCCACTCAGGGCAAGTGAGCCTTGATTTATTACATCCCTTTCCACCCGTCCTGGTCTTTCCTCTGGCGAGACTGCTGATCATGCCACATTTTCAAATTGGTTCTGCGCTGCAAACCAATGTCCGGGAGGGACAATAATTTGGACCCGAAACCCATTTCAACTACGACCTCCCTTGCTCAGGGGTCGACCTCTGCTCTGTGGACATGAAAGGCACCTGGCTGCCCCCTGTAAGTTGGGAAGGCAGATCGGTTGGTATTGCTGCCCAGCGCCTCGGCTTGAAATGTACACACACACACACATTATGGCTGTGCGTTGCACAAACACCTCACTAGTGCTGAGCAGAGCTGAATGTCAGGGCCCACGAGGGCACCCCTATTCTTTCTCCACTCTGTCCTGAGGGTCTAGCAGTTTTCAGCCCCCAGGGAGAAAAATAAGTGTCCTCAGGAGTGGAAATGAACATCATTGCACATGGGGCAGGGAGTAACCCAGGAGCCGGCAGCTGCAGGGACGTGGGGCTCCAGGAGAAGCACTGGGCTCTCATCCCAGAGCAGAGTGGACATGGAACGGCTTCCGGAGGTGGCACCATGGAAGTGGCAGATTCCTTTCCTTGCCTCCCCATGTTCCTGTTGGGTTTCCTTCCCTCCGACATGCTGTCTTCTCTTCCCTACTCCGGCCCACTCTGCCCTGAGGAAGTCCTGGAATCCTAGGACGCCAACGTCAGAAAGGACCGTGAGATCACTTTGTCTTAATATCTCCACTTTGGAGATGGAGAACAGAAACTCATCCCCACTGGGGATGTAATGACAATAATTACAGTGATCATTTAGCTATGCTTTTTAATGCTCTGGGCACCATTTTAAATGTATTAATGCATTTAATCCTCAGAATAATCCTGATAATATTATGACACCATTTTATAAATGCGAAGACTAATGGACAGAGCAGTTACCTTTTCTAAGCTAACAGAGTTAGTGAGTGGCAGTGTGTGGAGTCTGCTCTCAGCCTCTACACGTGTCGTATTTAACTATAAATGCTCAAAAAAAGTTGCACCTATGGTACATTTTGCAAGGGCACGTGTCAAATCTATTAAATGTAGACTATAAATGTCTTAACACAATAATTAAGAAAGTGAGGTGAAGGCTATGATCACCAGTTTGATGTAAGCATTCCAAATTGTATATAAAACCAGCATATTGTACCCCATAAATGCATTAATGTATACAGCTATGATTGAATAAAAAAAGTATATGATTTATTGATTGTGTACTATATGCCAGGGACTTCACATACGTCATCTAAAATCTTTACAACTGTGCCGTATATCTAGTACTCCCATTATGTAGATAGAGA
Source organism: Arctocebus calabarensis (assembly GCA_963573935.1). Lineage (NCBI taxonomy): Eukaryota > Metazoa > Chordata > Mammalia > Primates > Lorisidae > Arctocebus > Arctocebus calabarensis. The sequence continues at coordinate 20,232 of CAUYON010205536.1, read as the reverse complement.
ATTTAATTCTCAGGAATATTAAATGACTTGCTGCAGGCCAGGGAGTGCGGGCATGGCTAAGCCTGGATTTGGACTGGGTCTGCTCGGCTCCAAAGCATGATTTGTTACATTTATTGTGTGCTTCCCTCAAGTGACTTTAAATAATACTGTCCCAGAGATATTTGCATGTTAAAAGCTAAGCAGGAGGAAAAACTACCCTTAACCACGAATATTGGGTTAGTAGGAGTGCACAAATAAGCAAGGGAGGAGTTAGGGAACATGAACACTTTAGGAATACTTCGTGAAACTTACAGACATGCCCTTAGACAAGTGCCTGCTAAGCACGGATTTTGGGGGGCAACAGAGTATCCGAGAGCATAGACATAGACACAGGGAAGCGGGGTTGGATTCAGGGCCCCGTCACATATTGGCTGTGGGTGATTTGGGGTGAGTATGATTAACCCTCGCAGGCCTCTACCTCTTCATCTGTACAAAAGAAATGACAAGACCAGCACCACCCTTTCCATAATGTGTTGTATGTTTTACAGCCAGCATACGTGATTTATTGTCTTCTGTGATTTGGGCGTTGAGCCCCGTGGTCCATAAGAGGTCAGCAGTCCCTTCTCTAGTGAATGTGAGGAGGAGCTTGACCTTGGTAGGGAGTCTATTAGCTCCATCTTTATGAGTGGGCTGGCCAGTGTAGACACCATCTGCCTTCATCAAAGGGCTCCACTCCTGCTTTAGGACAGAACAGGACAGAAAGCATCATGTTGCCCTGCTCTGGATGAGGAGGAACAAGAAGATGCCCCACGTGGTGAGCAAAGGCTTTGGGAGGCATGTGCTGATCCACTTTCCCAAACTATAATATATGGACTTTGGAAACAAGATATGACAAGATAATCCACATATTGCTATGAGTGAGTTTTAGTTTTTATTTGTTGTTTAGCACTCCAAAACATGCACTTTTAAAATCGAGATCAAAAGTAGCACAACAAAGGTCCCTTCATTGTCACTCAGCTGATGAAGATATATTCATTGGGTCATTACCACACAGCTGTCTAATTTTTAAGTGAATAACCCATTTAGAAACATTAATCTGAAATTTCTCGTAAAACTTCTTGCTTGCTTGTGGAAGCTTCTCTCTCTCCCACATTCCTGGATCCTGTACCTGGGACGAGTGCTCAGTCTGATTCGGGTGTGTGCAGCGGGACGGTGATGAGATGGAAGCCAGACTGAGTGGACACTGCAGACAGCGGGGGAATGGGGGGCGGTGAGTAAGGCCTGTGGACGTGCTTTGCAAAGTGCAAATCCCTGATGCTGTTTTTAAAACCCAGAAAGTTTTACCTGGGATGGGAGTGGCAGCCAGACACCCTCGCCCAACTCTGATTTGTTCCATCAGTGCACATTTGCGGAGTATCAAGGAGGGTCTTAGGTCCTCATGTCCCCTTCTTCCCACCTGCAGCCACCCATTATCTAGAGGGCAGCATGGTGCCTGTCACATAGGGGGCCCTTAATGCCTGCATGCCCTGGGCATCTTCTTACCTCATGCAAAACACAAATAAAGGAGCCTTTTCTCTCTACTCTTTAAGAAATAACAACTAAGCAAAGTGATCTTATCTAGCTAGGGGTATGTGTGTGTGTGTGTGTGTTTGTGCAGATAGGACAGAAATAAATCATATATTCCTGGGGTTTAAAGCAACCTCTGCCCTGGATTTGTACTCTGTTTTTCACAATGCTTAAATGTTTTTTCATCTTTAAAAAGAACAGATATCACATGCAGGGTGTCCATAACATTTGTGTGCAATTTAGTTTGACACAAACTTTATGGACATCCTGTATTTTGATATTTTTAAAAATATTAATTAGATTTGAATTTGAAAAAGGAATTGAATAATGGCTAATTCACATCAAGAATAATTGGGATGGCCGGGCATGTCAACTCACTCCTGTATTCCGAGCACTCTGGGTGGTCAAAATGGGCGGATGGTTAAAGAGTTCGAGACCAGCCTGAGCAACGGGAAGACCTTGTGTCTAAAAATAGCTGGCTGCTGTGGTGGGCACCTGTCATCCAGCTACTCGGGAGACTGAGGCAAGAGGATCACTTGAGCCTAGGCGTTAGGTTGCTGTGAGCTGTGATGCTATAGACTCTACTGAGGGCAACATAGTAAGACTCTGTCTCAAAAAAAAAAAAATTAAATTTAGTCTCAAATCTTTACCAAGCAAATCTGTCACTCTTGACCCTTGGAACAATGAAAAACAAAATAAAGCAAGAAAGAATATAGGCAGTGGAAGATGACGTAAGTGCCACCGAGGACAGCATTCCCCATGTTTTCCCACCTAACTCCTTTCACTCATGCTATGATGCCTGTCGGGGGCACCATCCTCTCACTCTTCTTTTGGCTGAAATCCTCTTCATATTCAGAAGGGCCAACACATACGTCATCTTTTCCCAGAAGCCAGACTTGACTCATGCCATCTTTTCTTCCCCCTAAACTCCTGTTGCATTTAGCTGTGTCTCTTTTATGAAGCTTGTCACTTGCTGAGTATTTGCAGCATTGGGGATACATACCCTATATCCCCTGGTAGATTGTAATTTTCTTTGGAGCAATAGATATATTTTGTTTATTCTTCTATCCTCATTTGAGTTCTTTGCATTCTGGGAATGCTCATTGAAACCTTGTTGAACACGTAGATTAATGGATGAGTAGGGGTGCAAGATCAGGTTGTATATAAACACACAGAGTTTTCTCTTGGAGGTGCTCTGTACAGAGAGAATGCAGAGCTGAGAACCAGGTGGAATGGACCCTGAGTATCCTCTTCAGCTACTCAACATAAGCCATGAACGGCTCATCATCTTCTCTAAGGCTCGACATGATGCAAAACTGTATTCCCGACCCCTCTTGCTACTTAAGGAAATCTCTTCAGCAATTCTGTCTCTCTTCTTCTGCATTATCAAATTCCCTCCTTATCAGATAATAACCATTTGCATACAAACATGCTGTAATTTTTCCTATGTTCTGTTGAGCTGCCATCCTTCTCTAGTTACCGTTTCAAGTCCCTGCAGCCCATGACAGTAAAACTGCTCAGAATTTTGTCCTTACCTCTACCTATCACATTCCCTTTGCATTCACGCCAATCAGGCTTTTACTTCCACTTCTTCACCAAAGTGCTCCCATGAAGATCAGCCCCACCTCCCTGCCATGAGGTCCAAGGGGCCATTCCCAGGCCGTATCTCTCTTCCTCCAATACCTTTGGATAATCACCCTTTTTATTTCACCTGGTTTCTGAACTGCAACACTCTCAGTTACTGGTTTGCTTCCTAATTAACTGATCCTTCCTCCTCCGTCCCCTTTGCACATTCTTTCTCCTAGAACTTTAAACTCTGGGGTAACCCATGGCATAACACTCAGACCTCTTTCTATTCTCTATCCAGAGTCACCTGCTAGGTGATGCTTCCAGTGCCATGACTTTAAATAGAATCTAAACACTAAGGGTTGCCAAATACATCACTTTAATCTTGACCTCTGCTCCGACTCTAGCTGCCTATTCATTATTTAATCCTGGATGTTTTGAGATGCCCGTAGACATTTTGAATCTGACTCCTGATCCTTCCTTTACACTTGTTTCTTCCACATCCTTCCTATTTTAATATCATTCTTATATTTTTTAAGAATAAAAACCTTAGTTCCATCTTTGAATTACTTCTTTTTTTTATATCCCATCACAAATGCATCACCAAATCCTACCCGGTCTACCCTGGAAGTACACCCACAGGCAAACCTTCACTCATTATCTTGACCTATCTCCTTCTGGCCTTGTTTATGGCCTTGATTCTCTTACCTGGTCCCTGTGGACTCTATTCTCAAGCTAGCTACAAGAAGAATCCTTCTAAAGGCACAAATCACATCTTATAATTCCTTTGTCAGTGGTTTTCATTTCAAAAAAAAAAAAAGGCCACTGTTATTACAATAGCCAATTGAGCAACCAGCCAGTTGGTTTTCTCATGATTTTTCTGAACGGCCAGCATGCTCCTGCCTCAGGGCCTTTGCATTTGCTTTTCCTTGCTATTCACTCTTTCTCTGGGTTTCCAAGAGGCTCCCTCTTTCACGTCTTCTAGGTCTCTTTTCATATGTCGTCTCATTAAGGACGCTATTCCCAACCATTCTGTTTAAAATGGTACTTCCTATTCCTCTTCCCCTGGTTTTATTTTCTATACTCCCATACATATATCCCCACCTGACGTACTATATATTTGATATATTCATTGTCTATTATCTGACCATCACTAGAATCTCAGTCACCTCAGGATGAAATCTTCTTTTTTGTTTCCATTGACAAATCCTCAGTGCCTAGATTCAGTGTCTGTCGTAAAGATGGTACTGAATAAATATTGTTGGTATTGAATAGACCAAGCAGCAGTATTACCAAATGGCTGCAATCTTTTAAAAAATATTTTTATTTCAAAATATTAGGGATACAAATGTTCTTGTTACATAGCTTAATTGTATAATGCTGAGGTCAGGCCTTTTAGTGTGCCTATCACCAGAATAGTGTTCATTATACTTGATAGATAAGTTTATATGGTTTTTATCCCTCACCTCTTCCCCTTTCTTACTTTTTAAAGTTATTTTTGTTTTTTTTTGGAGACAGAATCTCACTTTATCGTCGTTGGTAGAGTGCCGTAGCATCACAGCTCACAGCAACCTCCAGCTCTTGAGGTTAGGTGATTCTCTTGCCTCAGCCTCCCGAGCAACTGGGACTACGGCATCCACCTCAATGCTCATCTATTTTTGTTGTTGCTGTTTGCATATGCAAACATATGAAAAAATGGTCAACTTCAATAATCATCACCATGAGTTTGGCCAGGGCCAGGTTTGAACCTGCCACCCTCACTATATGGGGCTGGCGCCCTACTCACTGAGCCACAGGCGCTGCCCAGTTTGTAAAGTTCTTTATGACCATGTGTACCTATCATTTAGCTCCTGTTTGTTAGTGATAACATGTGATGGTTGTTTTTCCATTCCTGAGATACTTCACCTATGTTTCCAGTTGCATCCAAGTTATTGCAAATTACATTATTTCATTTCTCTTCATGGCTGAGTAGTAGTGCTCCATGGTATACATGTGCTACCTTTTCTTTATCCATTCATCAACCAATCACTTTGGTTGATTTTTGCATCATTGTGATTGTGAATTATGCTGCAATACATTTGGGTTCAGGTGCTTTTCTGATATAATGACTTGTTTTCCTTTGGGTAGATACCCAGTGGTGTGATTACTAAATTGAGTGTTAGGTATACTTTTAGTGCTTTTAGTGACTCTGCATATTTTACCTAGAGGTTGTACTAATTTACACTCCCAACAGCACATAAGCATTCCTTTTTCACCTCATAGCATCTATGCCAACATCTATTTTTGTTTATTTTTTAATAGTGGCCATTCTGATAGGAGTAAGGTGTTATATCTTTGTGGTTTTGATTTACATTTTCCTGACGATTATTGATGTTGACCATTTTTCATATGTATGTTGGCCTAATGACTGTGATCTTTCAGACTCACAGAACGTGGGAGGCAGTGGTCATGAAGGGAGCACCATGTCGAAAAGTTGACAGTGAGTAGGAAGAGAGAGAGGCATTAAGTATAACTCCACAGAAAGAGTCATCAGGCATATTTCTAAAGTAATAGATAGAGTTCTTTTTCATGACTTGGTGTCTCACTCCGCATAGGTTTGCTCGACTTTAAATATCAGGCCCAAACATTAGGGACCCATCTTCCATGTCAAAGTAATATGATTTAGCCAGTATATGGGATTTGGGAACTAGTAGGAAACAATTCATTTTCTTAAGAGAAGTTAATTAACACATTGAGACATTAGAGCAAATGTTATGCATTTTTGCCTTGTGCTAACAAGTCTCGAGTGCTTGTGGGGTATCTTGCTTGGCACTCAGGCTGGTGCTGTGATGAGCTGAGAAGACACAGGCCCTGCTCAGCTTCTCTCTCACTGTACGCTAATCCCTGTGAAGAAGTGGTGGGAGAAGGCCCAAGTTGTGTGGGTGTTTGGGTGGGTGAGACAAGAAGATGGCTATGATCGTGAGGGAGGACAAAGCTTGTCAGAGGGAAGCAGTATCCTGGAATCTCTTATTTTCCAAGGCCTAGGGGTTTCTGCCAAAATGTAGGTTTTGTAGGGAGGTAGGCAGCTCCAAACCTGGAAAAATACATGTGGTTGAAATTAGAGAAAAAAAAGAAAACGCAAAATTATGAAGAAAGCTACTGGATGGAAGGCTGGAATACTTTTAGTGAGGAGTGGTGCACCCTGGCCTATACCCTCATTGTGCTGGTTCTCATTTACCAGAGTACGAACTGTCCTGGCCACATGGTTAGTGCGGTAACAAACTCTGCCAGATGTTACCAATAAAAGCGAGTCCTCCTTTTTACGTACCATTATTGGCATAATATTTTCTATGTTTCCAGATCTTGTGGAGGCATTGCTGACAGGTTGATGAACTAAGGTCTCACTCTGGGTTTGACTGTGTTTCAATCACTAAAACCCAAGACTGAAAGAAGAGTTAATAAGAGCTAACTATGCCTTGACTGAAAAATATACCACAGGTACCACAGTTAGGACATTCCAAGAAAATAGTTCCAAATAAGAAAGGTCTCAGAGGCAGCTGTAGAAAGCCCTGCTGGTTGGCTTCTGGGTCCAGGGTACGAGATGTAGATCGTACATTGCCCTCTGCAGATTAACTAGAAGGGAAGGGAGATGGGGGAAAAAGCAGAAAAGCGAAGGGCAAACTACTAATTTGAAATATTAGCTAGATCATCTCCAAGGACCCTGCCCCTTGTAAATATCAATCATTATAATAAAGATGAAAGTATAATAACCACCAACTATTGGGTGGGTAGTTTTGTGCTAGACATGTACACACATTATCTATCCATATGTGTATCTATCATCTAAGGTCAATCTAGATAGACAGGTTCAAGAGCTATGAGACAGGTACCTGTAACCCCTCCTTTTTGTCTTACAGCATCAATGACCTTCTCTATCAATTCTCCCTCCTTATTTTTCTCTACTCCAACACTCTCTTCAAACTCCTTATCTTTCCCATCTCCAAAAGATCCTGGCTGAGCACTTTGAGGTGAGAGCTATGGAAACACTATTTCTCACTTCACTCAGAAGGGTGGCGTTAGGGACTTTAAAGTTTTAGAAGCTTCTATCCTAATTAGGATTGAACTTGGCGCTTAAAAATCTCCAGAATGAAGCAGTTCTGAAACCAAAGCCAAAAACAAACACAAAAACAAAATCGTTCTTTTGCCGACATCACTCTCTGATGGCACAACTTCCTTCCAGAGATGAAAGGGAAAGAGTGGAGAAGGTAATGGGTCCTTCTGTGAACATATATATTTTTTTTTATTTTGTGAATGAGAAGCTAAGTCTTAGAATAGTGAAACTGGGGACCCAAACTGATAAGTAGGGGAAAGGCATTTTGAATTCAGTTCTATTTGACTTAAAACTACCTTCCCTGGATGTCTCCAACTTGTTGGTCTTTAAAAAAATCTATACAAATGAACCTGTTTTATGATCAGTCTCTCTTGTAGGACTCAGATACTTACACTGTTGCTGCTTGAATGTTGGCATGGGAAAAGCAGTTCTGTATCTTAAGGGAAAACCGTATACAACTAGGGAGCCACGGTTCTATCTACAACAAGGGGAAATAGAAACTAGACCTCTAAACTGATAACGTGATTGAATCAACTCTTTCTAGCTAGAGCCAAATTAGGTTTTTTTATAGAGGCCCTGCCTTCTACTTTATGACACCCGGCATCAGCCCAGAAAAACATATGGTTAGGCCACAACCTGGAAAAGACAGCTGAGCTCGTCCCAGGTAAAGTGCTTGCAGGTGGTCGCAGGGCTGTGTCCTCGTTTGTTCTTGGGATGACTGGGTGGCTGTCGCCACAGTAGTATTCTTTTCACATTTGTATTCTTCCTTCTCTACAATTCTCCCTTCTCTTCACCTACCTCTGAATGCCTCTGGCTTGGGGGGGAGGTTAATGAAAGACTCTCACCTTCTGGGCAAAGATATCTTGCTTTTTGACTATAAGCAAAAGTTTTTATCTGTGCCTCAACACTGTATAAAAATTGGGGAATTATAGAGTCTCACTCTGTCACCCTGGACAGAGTGTCATGGCATCACCATAGCTCACAGAAACTTCAAAGTCCCAGGTCTCAGCCTCCTAGATGGCTGGGACTACAGGCACGCACCACCATGCTAGTTTTTCTATTTTTAGTAGAGACGGGGTCTTGCTCTTGCTCAGGCTGGTCTTGAACTCTTGAGCTGGAGGACTCCACCTTCCTCCACGTCCCAGAGTACTAGGATTTTAGACATAAGCCACCGCACCCAACTAGTTATCTTCAGAGGATGCTACAACTCACAGAAAAGAAACATTTTTAAGCCTAAGGGCAATTGTGCATCTTTTATTTTCACTGGGACCTGGATTGTGCTTCCCCTTTTTCCTCCTAAATTATTCTTGATAAATTACATTTCCAGGAAAAGGATACAGGGTGAATTAGATACTCCCTGGTCAGTTATTTGTACATTTATCAGCTAACAGCCAGTGCCAAGGCACAATGCATCACTAACTAGATTTGACTCACCCAGTTACAAGTTGGTGAAGAGAAGATCAAAGAAAAAACTCCAAGATACAAAACCTGCAGAGGCTTGAGAACTGTCAGGAGACAGAGGAAGAAGAGGAGGAACCTGTGTTAATTGCATCAAAAAAGAAACCTCTGGAGGACTCAAATTAAATACAGGCTTCCAGTTGGTGATGAGGGTAACGCATGGGCCTCTTTTGCATTGCTAGGCTTTATAAGACTCCAGATTAATTTACAACCTTGCTATATTGTGCTGATTTGGGTAGCGGTTAAGAGGGAGAATGAAAAAAGTCAAGAGGTTACATTTCTCTACATAATGAAATGCTAACCCAGAGAGAAACCGTAAGAAGGAAGAAAATGTAGTCAGTAAGGGAGGGCCGGACTATTGGGAGGAAATTTGGTGGCAATTTTGAGAGAAAAAATGTAGAGGATGAGGGATTATAGCAGAATAAGCTGCCCTGGATAGTAGCCTTGCTGGGGGTAGAGCAAAGGATGATAGGTGAAGAGAATTAGGATGTGGGTGAGCCAGCCATACGGTGCTGTCATCCTGTGGGTTTTTTTTTTAAGAGTCTTAAGTCTACCACTTTTTAAGATTCTTTTATTATTAATATTATTATCATTGCTATTATTACTACTGTGTGAAAACTGGCCATGAGGTAGCCAGCTGTATTTGGGCTATTTATGTCTAAGTACGTCATTCCATGCATGGAAGATGACTCACGTCGTATTCAAAACCACCAATGTCACTGGCTTCATTAACAGGTATCTAATGTTTTTTAGGGAAAAAATCAAATATATAAGTATATTTAAACTCCTTGTTACAAAATATTCTTTTTAAGTCCTCACAGTAGTGATTTTATTAAATTAGTTGCCTTATACACCATTGCAGATGTCATAATGGTTAACAAAACAATCCATCAAACTCTTGCTAATTGGTGAAGTTTGCTGGATGCCTTTTATAAGGGAAAGGAAATGCCAAAACCCACGTGAAGTCCTCCCATTACAGTCTAACAGAACATAGGAGATTTTGTTTCTCAGACACTTAAACCAGGCAAATGAAAGAGGTACAGAGCCCCTCTCCACCTCTGAAGAGGTCTGTCAGTAGAAATATTCTAATAAATATAAACTAGATACTTACTACATCCCACAACTTGCATCATGGTCTACTGTCTTTAGCTTCTAAGTTGGAGAGTTTGGTCCTTTAATTTTTCGGTATCAAACTTTTCAGCAGCCGTAACTTCACTCTGCAATAAGCAGTCTTCTTTATAATCTATTTTTTAAATCCTTAGGCTCAATTTTTCGACAAAGCAATTTTCTAAGTAGTTAAAACTAGGTGCACACCACCTGTCCTTTTTGGAAACTTGTTTTTCCTCACAGCTTTTGAAGTAGTTCAAGGAAGAATGGTTCAGGCTGTGCTAGTAAATGCTATATCCTTTTGGCCACATTATAACCCTTGTTTCCAATTTAGTGGCACTACCATTGTGGACTCAGATGCCAATGATGATAACACTATTAGGATTATTTGAACAGTCTATGATTTGGTAGCAATTGAATTTCCAGATTTTAACCCCTCAGCAACAGGGTCCAATTTCCTCAGAGTCCCTTGAGCTCCTAATCGTCAAGGAGTGAAATAGAAGTACAATCTGTACTGTCAGTCACACTTTGGCAGAAGTTGTGCTGTGTGTTAAAGGGATTATGAGTGGTAGGTGTCTTGGTTTGCTGGGGCTGTGTAACAAAATACTATGGCCTGAATGGCTTAAACAATGAACATTTATTTCTCACAGTTCCAGAGGCTGGGAAGTCCAAGGTGAAGATGCTGACAGATTAGGTGTCTAGTGAGGACCCTTTTCCTTCTTACTATATCCTTGCTCTGTGGGAAGAGAGAGGGGGCTCTCATTTCTTTCTCCTCTTATAAGGACACTGGTCCTGTCATGGGGGCTCCATCCCTCATGACTTCACCTCAACCTAATTTCAGTGAAGCCCCACCTCATCTCACCTCATGAGACCTAAATCTCTCACCTTGCCATACCACGACATCAGGGTTGAATTTCAACATGTGACTTTGGGAAGAACAGAAACCCTCAGTCCATAGCAGTGGACAACACAAAGAAGAGACCAGGAAAATATTAAAATGTTGCATGGAGTCTTGTTTTTCTTGGTGGCCTTTAATCCCTATCCAGGGATCACACCTTTCTTCCTTTTTCTTTTCTTGCTTCTGTTTATCACTTCACAGTCACCAACTTCCAAAGAAAAGCACAGCTTCCAAAGAAAAGATGGACATCTAAGGATCCTCCAGACTTGCACGAAACTGTGACTTTTCTTTTCCAACTGTGTGATTTTCTCTTTTAGCAACTTTTCAAAATCTGAGACGTCATCTCTCAAAAATGGGTTCAGAGCATTGACTCCATATGCCGTATTATTTAAATCAAATGTTCCTTTGATATGAAGAAACTTATTTGAAGACTGATTCTTCCTGTAATTTCTTTAGCCTAGTTTCCATTTGCTCATTGTTCTTCTGTTAGCGCTTCAGATAATCTCCTAAATATCTTTTCAATTTATTCATGTCTTTTTCTCCAGTTGCTAGGCTTTCCCTTTAGTTTTCTCTGTTCTTATAATTTATTCTTCTTTTTTGAAAACTTCACTTCTAGATTTACTTTTCTTTGTTTTCACATTATCCCAGTTATCCTTGTCATTGCCCTCCTAGCTCTCCCCTCTGGCAGTACTGCCAACCCCCATTGACCTTGAGGGCTCTTGAGAAAGCATTCCTGTCCGAGGAACCCAGACTGTTGCTGCAGCCATTTCTAGCCAAAGGTGAATGTAAACAGGAAGGAAGAGTCAGGGGTGGGAGTGAATTCCTGGATTTGCCCCCCTTTGCAAGCACAGGGCAGCCTGGGACTAAGGATAACTGTCTGGGCTACAAGGAGCCCTTCAGGCTGAGGAGGAGATATAGAAGTCAAAGTGATTTTTAAGTTGATGTTGATTTTTAAGCTAACTTTAGCAAGACATCAGTGGTCTACTTGAAACCCAGAAGTCAAGTGAAAGGAAAAGTAGATAAAACTAAGAGAAAATATTACTGGATGAAGTGGGTCTGTCTGCCTGATACCTAAACTACTCAAGATATACACTTTTAGGTCAAAACCAAATTTACAAAACAAGAAGAATGGAATACATGAGGTCAAGGTCATATAGGACTAAAGTGGTGAGACCAAGAATATATTGTCTCATTGCCCTAGCCTGACTAACTCCATCTTATTCCCACTACATGTGCTCACAAAAAGATTCTCCTGGATTCCTATTGCTATACGTTAACATAACCCTCATGGTAAGCAAAAAGCTGCATCTTTCCTTCCCCCAATTCTCAGCCCCTAGTTACCCAATTGCATACTGATCTAGGTACTGCTGTGAAGGGATTTGGCAGACATGATAAAAGTTCTAAATCAGTTGACCTTGAGGAATAGACAGCCGGCCTCAAATTAATGATGTGAGACCTGGAAAGACAGAGTTTTCTCTGGCTGGTAACAGAAGAGGAGGGAGGAAGGATGTGTGGCATGAACAGGATTCCACCTGCCCTTGCTGGCATCATTTTGGGGGTGGCCATGGGGCAAGGACCCAAGAACAGCCTCTAGGAGCAGGGCCATTCCTGGCCAACAGCTAGCAAGAAAATAGGAATTTTAGTCCTGCAACCTTGAAGAACTAAATTCTGCAGACATCAGAGGGAGCTTGAAAGGACATTCTTCTTTAGAGTCTCCAGATTAGCTGACACCTTAATTTCTACCTTTTGAACAGAGAACCCAGTTGAGTTCATGAGACTTCTGACCTGTAGAAGTGTGAGATAGTGAATGGTTCTGTTTTAAGCCACTAGGTTTATAATGATTTGTTACTCAGCAACTAGAATGCTAATCCATGCATTGCCATTGATTCAAGAAGGAGAAAACAAAGACAGTTCAGAGGAGCAATGCATGGCACAGGCAGTAAGTAGAATCTGGGTTTTGACTTAGAGTGCAGGTGTTTTCCAAGTATGAGATGACAATGATGAACTAGAAAAAGCAGCAGAGAGGGAGCTTTGGACATTCACTTAACATTTCTAGCCTCTGTTTCTCCCATCTGTAAAATGCAAATAATGTTATCATTCTCATAGAGGAGTTGAAGGAGTAATTGAGGTATTGATGTAAAAGAGTTTTAAGAATATACCAAATTAATGCATGAATGGCATTATTTTTAAGCAGATCTAGATGAGGCAAGTTAAGAATTGCAAACAGATGTATAAGGAGGTGATTTTATTCCTTCACTACAGAAGAAGCTGGTACTAGAAACCTATTCCTACTACAATTTGCTAAAGTTTCCACTCTTCATTTGGACTTTTTCCACGTTATAGAATGAAGTAATAGAAGGAAGTGTTATTACAAAGATTTTCTCAAAGATGATGGTCAGGAAGGATCCTTTTATCTTTTTTCTTCTATGTACTCATAGTCTAGCAATTGTCACAGTAAAATTTAGTAACATTTTAAAAGCTGTTATTGTTCATTTTTTCCATTCTCTTCTAATTTATTTGTACATTCTTCTGTTCATTCATTCATAAAAAAATCCATGTGGTTCCTGCCATCTCAGACATTTGGTACAGCACCCTTCTACTAGGACTCCCCTTAGAATCTAAGAAACTTCTTACTAAGGTCTGTTTTAGGAGGTTTTTTTTTAATTTTAATTTTTTGAGAATGTTTCTTGGGTTTTTTGCAACTGCAAGATTCAAAGGCCTCACATTAGAAAAATGTGCCCATCCTAGAGAGAAGGGCCATTTAACAAACACCACCTTTGTTCATTTCCATTATATGCCCAAGCTCACCTGGGTTCAGATCTAGGCGTCTGGAGTTCTAGCTGTAGTCATTCATCAATACTGTTTTGAAGGATTTCTTCCACAAGGGAATTTTTTTCAGTGGAACTCCAGGCCTGTTAACTAAAGTTCAGTTGCATTTAGTTAAAATTAGTTTTGTTGTAAAGTGGAGGAAATGTGAGGGTAGATTCTGCTTCTCTTTGCTTCCTTGTGTGTTGTGCTTGGTCTTGTGTCAGCACCAGCATGAATGTGACTGCGTTTTGTTGACAGGAAATGTGCTGAGACTGAAGAGGATCCTGGCCAGATGGCCCCTTAGCATCTGTACCAGTGGACAGGTCAGGCTCAATAGTATTCACACAGCAATGCAGCTGATTGAAAAGCCAACAGAAAAGATAAGGTGGGTCTGTGCTTGCAATAAATATAATGTTATGGCAAGCAGTGGGGCATAAATTTGGCAGCATTCTAAGGAACATAAATCCCAGGGGTTAGGAAGGAAGGCAGTCAAAAGTCGGGATAGCCAGGAACAGAAGGGATACTTGGGCCATCAGACATTGTGAGGAGCCAGTTCAGGTGTGAGCAAGGGCTCTTGTTGAAGCAGGAACCCATGCCAGACCCCAAAGATTCTGGGCCTCTGGGCAAGAGGAAGAGTTTTGGTAAAGAACAGCAGGTCACAGGGAGGGTAAGAGAAAGATTTAGTTGAACTTAAGTCAATAGGAATCTACTGAGCATTTCCCTGACTTAAGACCACACTTAGGACTTGTGTAGCAAAATGACTGCTGTGTGGCCCATTTTTTTTTTTTTTTTTTTTGTGGCCCATATTCTTAAAGAGATTACAAATCTACAAAGTCTCCCAAAGGTCACTCCTGAAGTTGCCATACATAGGAAAATGGAAAATTGTAGCTCAATGTGCCTTCATTTGAAAAATATTCATTTAAAATTTTACAAAATATTGACAAAATAGTCTCTACTTCTTGGCCACTTCTTTGTCAAATTTTGTCATGAATATTTTGGAAATAAAGGTACATTTAGATACAATTTCAGTTTCCCTACGTTTGGTGACTTTAGGGGAGACTTTTAGGACACCCTGAAGGAGATGAAGGACTAGAGGCCTCATAAATATTAAGTCAGACCTAGATAAGCATTGGAACAAAGTGACACCCATTACCAAGTCCTGTGAGATAAAGAAATATTGTATTTCTTGGGAAACACAGGAGTCCTGGCTGACAGGTAAAGAGCCAGTGACTAATTCTTTCACAACAACCATCATTCTGGCAAAACTCATTTAAAAAGAAAGGCCCAGATTTAAGCAAACACAGTATTTACTGAATGTTGAAACAGAGGCCAATTCCTTCCCCCCAGCTGCTACTCCTCCCCCCCCATGCATATTCTCCCTTCAGTGATCTTATCATCTTACAAAATCTGTGGTAGAGTCAATGCAGGGACCAGCCCAAATAGAACCCACCTGCCCAAATAGAACCAACCCTCGCAGGAAAAAATGAATGCATGGATGTCCCACCTGGGAAAGAGTGAAAGTGGTGATCCCTACCCTTCTGACGCTTTAAATTTCCATCCACCTTAACCCATGTGCTGACTTCCTTCTGGAACTCAGCTCACAGCACCCAGGTGGAAATTAAGGCTGCCTTGCCCACACAGAACCTGGACTTCGATTTCCTTTTGTTCATGTTTGGAATAATCTTTTATTTTTGATCCTTGACCTCTCCCTGTCAGCCAAGTTTTTGTATGCCTGGTCTGTGCTAGGCCCATGCTGGGGAAGAAGAGCAGAGGAGGAGGGCAAAGAGCAAGTGCTAAAGTGCTATGGTGTCTGAACTCAAGGAGCACAGGTGAGAGACACAGGTGACTGGGTGCAGGGGCTTCTAAGCCAAGACTCCACTGCTCCGTGACTGCCTGTGCAGAAGGGTACCGTGCTGTACCACCTGGATGGGTTCTGGTGGAATTTCTTGTTTTGAAATGGAAGAATGGCAAAGAGGGGACTGACAACAGTCTCCTGTGAAAGATCTGTGGGTTCCTGAACTTTGGGGGGAATTAAAAATGTAAATTAGAACACAAAGTTGTTCATCCCAAGCTGTGAGCACTGCGACTCAAGGCCAAAATGTTGGGAAAGTATTCCCCATTGGCAAAGAAGGTCCTGGTCAATATGTCTCCAAAGCTAGGCTGAAAGAAGGAGCAAGCCAGATGGTTTGTGTTGAAGGCCCCACAAGGAGGTCTGGGTTTCCAGACAGCTAATGGGGGTGGGATGGGGGTGTGTGGGGGTTGGGACAAGCAGAAACTAATCCAACCCCTACTGGAGAAGTTCTGACCAGTGATTTGTGGCTAAGACCAGAATCTTCTTGATAAGGGAGGGGGTGACAGTAGTAAGTGGGGCTCTGAATATATATGGTCCAGATTTTTCTGTGTGGCTGATAATCTGGATATTCTTCCAGATTACACATCCTGACTCTGAGAAAAGAACACAGGGCTGGCAAGCGCTTTCTTTCAGTGCTCGAAAGGAAGGAATTTACTTGAAGGAATTTACATTTCAATGTAGCTCTGTGTTAAACTTCTCACACAACCTCTCCCCCTACACCCATCTTGCCTTCCCCTCCCCCTAATTTTTCCAAGGGAAAGAACAGACCCTTCTCCCACCCTGGGAAAGGCAGCAGGTAAGAAGGAGATGGAGAGAATCATAGAGATATTATTGGACCGAGATTTATTGATATTCCACTTAGAATTTATTCCCTCAGAATCCCATTTTATTTATGGGTATAAATCATACATTACCAGGTTCAGTGAAATCTCCTAAAACTCAGAGGGTTACTCAGCATTCTCTGTGATTTGAAAGAGGAAACAGAGGGAGAAAATGAGTAAGAAGTGAAGGTCCGTGAGGGACTGGAGGCAGGAATGGTGGCTGTGGAGAAAGCACTCCCCAAGCAACTGTGCTTAACGCGGTGGCTTGCTCTGTGTGACCCAAGTTCCATCCAAATAATTTCCTCAGGCCTTCCCCAGTGACCCTCTCCCTTTCCCAGGAGAGAGGATTCATTGTCAAGTAACTGACCATCGGCGTTATAGAAAGTCCTTCACTAGGCAGAGATGTGAAAACACATTTAAACCTCATGTAAATGGGATAGATCTGAACTGTTTGAGTGACACCTGAGGAGCCACAGAGTGACAAAGAGAAAGTCATCCATGGTTAGGATTCCAAGATTCTAGGAGCTCACATTCTATTTCTAAAATGAGCCACCCTCACCCTCTTCACTCTGATGCCACAGAGCATAGAGCATGTAGTGACCAGGAGGTTACAAGAACCTGGGAAATAGCTCAGCAGACATGGCAGCTCGGCCAAGACCCTACACTCGTGAGTCAAGGGGTTTTATTCTGCTGTTGTCAGCGCAACCAATGCACTTGTAAGACATTGATTTGTGCCATAAGGTGTTAATTTATGCCCTCAGGATA
The DNA here is from genome assembly GCA_963573935.1 of Arctocebus calabarensis. NCBI lineage: Eukaryota > Metazoa > Chordata > Mammalia > Primates > Lorisidae > Arctocebus > Arctocebus calabarensis. The sequence goes on along the minus strand of CAUYON010205536.1, from coordinate 3,322 downwards.
CTGACACCCAAGTACCTATCTCGTCCAGGAGGTCATGCAATCACAGAAGAGGCAGTCCTGGGAGGTTTCATAAAATGAAGTGCAGCTAATAAAGAGAGGCTTGTTACCTGAGTGGGAGTAGGAAAATGCAAACACATGGGGCCAGGGTAGTGTTTGGTTTATGGATATGCCCCTAAGTAACTTAAATTTTATTCAGTAAATCATCAGAAAACTTCATAGCAATAAAAAAGAGTCAGTCCATGGGTGGAGTGGATAAGAAAGGAAAATTAAGGAAAAAGGATTTTTACAGTCACCAGGACAAAAATTATGGCAACCTTGCACAACACTCTTTCACCACAGGATAAGAAGGTCTAGACTTCCTCACAGCTGATGGAGGAGGAGGGAAGTAAGGGCTACTGTTTTCATATCCATGAAGATATTCTGCTCAATTATAGTTCAGGTTCAACCAGAGCTTTCTTGACAAAGAAGAGAGGATGTCTTTGCAACTGGAGGCAGAGCCTTCACTGCCCCCCAGTGTAGCGCTAACGTCTATTAGAGAAGCAAACCTTTAAGTTGAACTCCTTCTTGTCAGGCTCTGGATTAAACACATCTAAATCCTCACTGCAGAAGAACAGGTGATCCCTACTTTATACAAGGGTGAGCGGACATAGTTATGTCTATCCTATTTCCTATATGTTACAGCTATCATTGCAACATTTCTTGGGGTCCCATAAAGAGAAGAGTTCCTCCCAGAGTGTGTGGGGGGCATATTCGGGACCAGTAGACAAGGACATGGGTGCTTTAATAAATATGATTTGATGTCACAGAATTTAGATGTTATTTAGATATAATTTAGATGTAAAGGCCATTTCTCTGTTTTATAGGTTACTTTATTCTCTTCCTATTTTAAAATGTGTGTATTAGGCCAGGTGGGGTGGCTCACGTCTGTAATTCCAGCACTCTGAGAGGCCAACGTGGGTCTATTGCTTGAGTTCAGGAATTGGAGACCAGCTTGACCCCATCTTTAAAAAATAGCCAGCTGTTTTTTATAACATTGGGTGCCTGCAGTCCCTGCTACTTGGTAGAATGAGACAAAAGGATCATGCATGTTTGAGATTGCTGTGAGCTATGATGCTACAGCACTCTACCAAGGGTGACAGAGTGAGACTCTGTCTTACAAAAAAAAGTGTGTATTATTATTATTGTTCAGGTAATAAAAAAAAGGGGCCAAAAGATCAGGACACTACTATCATTGAAAAGATAGTTTGTTACCATTCTTAAGAAGAGGCGGCATGCCATGCCATGGAGTGGGGGTCATTGGGGAGAAATGTGAGCAAAAGCCTTCACTATGGTTCCAATAGTTTTTAGGATTGGCAAATTTGAATAGTTTGGGTGTAGAGTTGTGCTTATTCACCGGATAGAAACCTGGCCCTGCGGTAATTAGAGCAGGGGAATGAGTGGCCTGAAAGTGTTGGAGTCCAACGGATAAGGGTGTGGTTGAGTGCTGTGGATTGGTTAATTTGCATATGAAAGGTAAGCTGCCAGGTGAGTTCTTCACTGTCTCTAGGAATTGGCTCTCTCCAGAGTTAGCAAAGCCCCAGATATCAAAGCATCAGAAACACATGAGTAAACCCTGCGGGATGGCCCACGCCTGAAATCCCAGCACTCTGGGAGGCCCAGGTGGGTGGATTGCCTGAACTCACAGGTTCCAAACTAGCTTGAGCAAGAGCAAAACCCCATCTCTAAAACTAGCTGGGCGTTGTGGTGGGTGCCTGCAGTCCCAGCTACTCAGGAGGCTGAGGCGAGAGTATCCATCCCTTGAACCCAAGAGTTTGAGGTTGCTGTGTGCTGATGCCACAGCACTCTACTGAGGGCAGCAAAGTAACACTCTATCTCAAAAAAAAAAAAAAAAAAAGAAAGAAAGAAACACATGATTAATACTCTTATAGATCTTGCTTTTTCTTGGACTATGCTCTGAACTGACTATTTGCTCTTTGGAGTCTGGCAAAGATCCCTGTGTAAGCTTAGGATAAGTGATGTCTACAAGAGAAATAGCATGACTTCTTGGTTTTTACAATTTTTTTCTGGAACTGTGCAGGAGACACAAGGTTTGGTTGATCTATAAACGGAATAATGGTGTGTTAATCTTTGTTGGTTCCTCCTGGACCAACTCAAGAAGAGTTTGCCCTTCCACATTTTCTGTCATTCGTGTATCAGGTTTAGAATTTGGTTAAACAAGTTCTATTAGAAAGTTTTAGGTGGTAATGAAGAGAAAATTTATTTTAAAATGGCTTAAACAAAGAGATTTTATTATTTTACTTAACATGATATATTAAAGTAGGGAATTCAATGCCTGCACCATATTATCAAGGACCCAGATTCTTTCTTATGTTTTTCTGCTGTGCTAATATTGGTGGGTTTGAGGAATCTTTAGGCTGGCTCCCCTCAAATTCAGAACTACTGCTGTGGTTTCAGGCACCTGTCTAGAAAAAATAAAACAACAAAAACCTACAGCATGGGAAGAATGACTGCTTCTAATTTGTAATTTTCTTTATTGAGTCTCTTTTGAGGGACTTAAAGTTTGCTATTTGAAGTATTTTAAAATTTTGGTCATTTTTTTGTTTCATTGATTTCAGCTCTTAGATTTAGTATTTCCTACATTGTACTTACTTTGAATTTAATTTGTTCCTTGTCTCCTAGCTTTTTAAGGATGAAGCTTAGACAATTGATTTTAATCTATTTTTTCAAATCTTCTTTCCTAATAATAAGCATCTAAAACTATCAATTTCCTTTTAATCAGTATTTTAGGTGCATTCTATACATGTTGGTATGTTTTAATTTTAATATTATTTATGTAGAAATATTTTGTAACTTTTTGAGGATTTCTTCTTTGACTCATGGGTTGTCCCGTCCCGTGGGACGCGGTTATTCATGGGGACGAGGGGGACCGAGCCTGAAAGAGAATGGGCGAGAAAGAGAGAACGAGACCAAGCAGGTTTCTTGTCAAGGTCTGTTTAATGGCGGTGGGAAGCCAGTTTTTAAAGCTTACAAGTGAGCAGGGGGAGGAAGGGGCGGGATATAAGGGAGCGTGTCCTTTGCTGATAGGCAGGTTTGAAGTTCTGGCTATTAGCTGGTTGCGCGGGCGCGGGAACAGGCGCCTACCTTTTGTGTGCAGGTGCCATTTTAAGCTTCAGCATGGAATTAACTTTTGTGCCGGTAGGAAAGCTAGGCCAACGGGAAGTTGTGGTTTGGGCTGTAACAGGGAGTGTGCAAGGGAGGGGAGGGGTCAATCCGGAAAATTATTTCTCTGTGCTGGGAGGAGGTGGGTAGATGTCCCCAGGCT